>VUQI01037636.1:1413-18978 GCA_015106735.1 Paratilapia polleni | reverse complement strand
GACATTGGCTGCTTTTTTTCTCATTTTCAGTCCAGCCCTTGTACCTGACCATTTTCAGAGCAATGTTTTTTTTTTTTGTTTGTTAAGCCACTTAACACTGAATTAGGAATTATTCAAGCATAAAAAGGCACCTAACCCAAGGGAAGAACCAGTGCTGTGTCTATAACACAATGCAAAGAACCAATTTTAAATTGTATCTTTTTAGGCACTTTGTTATGCTGTTGCAAAAACACATAATTTGTTCCAATTTCTTAAGTTGAATTTATGAAAAATGCCAAAGTTACCACAGTGTGACAGACATAACATAGTATTTTTGCACCATTAAGGTGATTCCCAAAGAGCTATTAGCCAGAAACCTGGCATATCTCAGCATGATGTGCAGTGTATTCTTAAAAAAAATGAGGAAACTGGAAAAGTGGAGGACAGAAGAAGAAGTGGCAGACCTAAAAAATTATCTACAGCAGATGAACAGTATCTGAAAGTCTTGCTCTTAAGAAATAGGAAAAAAAAAACCCAGCAAAGACCTGCCACGGGACCTGAGAGATGCATCTGGCCCTTCAGTTAATCCTTCTAATGTTCGCCAAATCCTCATCAGAAATAGTCTCTGTGAAAGGGTGGCTGTCAAGAAGTCATTCTTAAGGAAGGGAAACAGGGAGAAAAGGCTGAGGTATGCCAAATTACACAAGAACTGGACTGAAAATCAGTGACATCAGGTCTAATGGAGTGATTTGAAATTTTTGGTTCAAATCGTCGTCAATATGTATGGAGGAGGTCAGCAAAGAGATACAACAGTGAGTGTCTACAGCCATCTGTAAAACATGGTGGAGGCTCTGTCATGGTTTAGCCAGTGGTGTTAGGGATCTTGTCAAAACTGAAGGAATTATGAAAACAGAAAAGTATTGTCAGATTTTGATCCACCATGCAATACATCTGGAAAGAGTCTGATTGGCAAGGGCTTCATTTTTCAGCATGACAATGACCCCAAACACACTGCAAATGCAGTAAATGCATAACTGTATAGAAAAACACACAATGGAACACTATCAGTCATGGATTGGCCTCCCCAGAGCCCGGACCTCAACATTATTGAAGCAGTGTGGGATCATTATGACAGAGATGGGAACAAAAAGCAGCCAACACCCAAAGAACTATTCTTAAAAAAATTACAAGAAAGCTTGCCTAAGAGAGCTCAGACTGTATTGAGACTAAAACTAGAGCAAAACCCTTAAAATAAATACAGCTCAAACCACAGCAAGCAAGAACCCTAAATTAAAAACAAAAACAAAACACATACCCTTTTGTTTCAGAAATAAATCCTTTCTTTTCTTAATTTGGAAACACTGCTCAGTCCCTTATGAGCATGATGTAGGTTCAGACTGACCCAGAACCATTAATAATAGACAGTCTCCTGTAGCCTCACGACCAGGAATAACACATCCTTGTGACTTCTCACAGCACATTAAATACATATTTCTCGACATCAAGGCACAGAAACCTGATGCAAATATTATGACAGAACAACAGCTTTCAATCACAATGAATCACCATCAAATAGTTACAGTAACATACAGTAATTAGTTTCTACTGTACATACTGAGTCATATCCACTATGTGCTATAAATGTGTGGGTATACTTTCTGTCATTGTTTTCCCTGTTTCTCCCTCCTATCTGTGTTAACCATTAGTTTTTATAAGAAGATGAGAAATTCTACTGTCACAACTCAGAAGAGTCAAGTACTGTTATATTGCTCTCATATTAGGTACTACAGTAAGATTATGATGATTTAAGCTTATGAAAGACAAACAAGGGTGAGTACTGCAAGCATGCAACTGCCAAAGGTAGATGCTGAATGGGGATGGGCCTCTATTGCAAACATGATGAATATGAGTATGTTTTCTCTTTGTGACACACACACACACACACACACACACACTCGTTTTGACATCTTAGTGGGGAACTCCATTGACATAATGATTTCCCTAGCCCCTTACCCTAACCCTAACCATCAGAAATGAATGCCTGACCCTAACCCTTACCCTAAACCTAACCATAGGCTAATTGTAACCCTAAACCTAAAACCACGTTTTGAGCCTCAGAAATGCTCAAACATGCCTTCAAATTCTTGAGGACCAGCGTTTTGTCCTCACAAATCAGGGTTGGTCCTCACAACTATAGTTTTATGTGAATTTTTGTCCTCACAAAAATCTCTAAACAAGTACACACACACACACACACACGTATACACAAAAACACACGATCTGTGTTGTATTAAAGCAGCCCTTCTCTAAAACTCTTTCCTGATTTGGCTAATCTCCCAGTGGATCCTCTCAGGGGCCACGGCCTTCCACTGAGCCTTAGTCACAGTGTGTGTGTGTGTGTGTGTGTGTGTGTATGTGTGTGTTCCATGGCCTGGGCTTTCTCTGAGCCTCAACGCGTCGTTAGTGCATGTCATTAAAAGATTACAGAGAATAAATCCACAAGATTCTCACACATACACATAGGAAGTGAGAAAGCAGAAGTGAGCATGGAACAGACTGCTATAATTACAGAGAGAAAAATGTATAAACGGGTCTTGACATCAGAATATGACAGCTTCAATTTTGGAGCATTCTTGTTAACTGCTCGCAAGGTGTTTTTCAAACTGCGTGTGAATCCAATCATGAGTCAACCATGTGAGGCTTGCTGAAATTCTTCCACTGCACCTCTAATACCATCCCACTCTCACTAACACGGCTGCTGATGGGAGGTATCAGGTGCAGCTCTAACAGTCTCTTTATAGCTGTCTGACAATTCTGATCATCAGCATTGCTGCAATGCATTAATCTTGTCATCTGACTATCCTCTGAATATCCAGACATTACTGAGATTAGTCAGGGTGCTTTATGGTTAGTGGTGGCGATGAAATGTCCGCTGCTAACAACAGATGCCAGAGCAGATGCTCCAGCCAGACGAACGACGAGATAAGCTATCCTATCCTGATACATCACTGCAAGGACGATGATTGGAGGAAGGTGATGCATCAGGGGCTGAGCTGAGCTATGTCTGCATGTTTCGCAAATGTCAAAACAACCAGCTTACTTAGACTGTTTTTGTAAGAAAGTCTGTTAAAAGGCCTTGTAGTAAAAAGAGTAGCTAAAGTACTGAAGGGATTCTGAGGTGACTATTTTAAAAAACATGGAGCTAAATGAGGCCAAACCAAGACCCGACAGAAACAATAGGAGGAACACAGAACATGTTGTCTCTGTTTCCTTTTGACACAAGAAAGAACTGTTTATATCTCACAACAATAAGGCATTAAGTAATTCTAATTGCTTTCTTCAATATTTCAAAACATTTTTTTAAAACAAAAGTTAGTGTTCAACATTGTGCACTAGTTATTAGTTTGCCTTCAGGGTTCAGTATTACACGATTTTGTGGTTGGAAAATATTAAATAACTCCTCCAAAGACTTTTTGGTAACGGTTTCTAATAACCATCATTACCAAATGATATTTAATTTTAGTTAATAGTTATTTTACTGTTTTACCAAAGGACATCTTGTATCTCAGGCACCAGCAGTTCTGACAAAACAGCAATGAGAACACTCTGGGAGCACAAACAGTATAAAAGATGGACACAGCCACTGTGGCATCAACCATTGGTTAGTGAATTCCCATTACAAAGCATTTTTTTTCCGTCGCCATCTTGGTGTTTTGAAACTGGAGATGATGAGCGACTGTGATTGTGGTTCACATCTTGTGAGGATATCCTGGATAATCCTCCCTTCTGACTCTAGCATGAACGTAATTGATCTAATATTCTATTCAGTGTGACCTGGAGCTGGCGAATAAACCCATAATCAGGAAAGTATTGATTGAGGTCACAGACCAAGGGAAGAGAGGGTTGTTTTCCCATAGACGTCTATACAACTGGCCTTTTTTTTTGGCCACAGGAGTCACCTTCTGCTGGCCATTAAAAATAATGCAGAATCTTTTATACTGTCTATGCCTGTGAAAGAGAATGAGCACAGTGATCAGTAATGAAACCTTTATTACAAAAAAAAATAAAATTAGTATTAATAAAAAATATTATATATAAAATATAATGTGTGCTGATCCGTCCGTTTTCCTAACTGATTACCCAATTCAGGGTCGGGGGCTATCCCAGCTGTCAGGGAAAACCCTGGATAATTAACAAGTCATTAAATAATAATATTTTTATTACAAAAATGGATAGCCTCAATAAACATAAATTAAAATAATACTGTTCCGTAACTATTAGTCATGATTGTATGGTAACAGTAAAATAGCAGTTTTTTAAAAGTCTAATTAACTATCAATTTGCAATTTATTAGCGGTTCCACCTCTTAACTACATTGCAGTTTTTGCTGTTGAACTGCAACTACTCATGGCCAGGGACAAAATGTTATTGTCTCAGCGTTTGCTGGGTCCCCTGGTATCATTATATAATAAATTACTTAAATTTCCTTATTTTTTAATCTGACTTATCTCATGTAAAAACCTACTTGAAATTTTTTTTTACAGTACATCCATTTTATTGAAGTGTGCCAGCCAAGTCCCAGTTTTCCCACAGATAGCTTTATTTTTGAGGTTATTTTGGGAACTGTAGCTGCTGTAGGCTTATAAGTGAGAAAAATGTATTTTACTTGACAAACTATGTTATAATTACCAACAATCATGGAATGTTTCAATATATAATTATTATAATTAGACCAATTTAAATGACTAAAAATTAGCATCATTTTAAGACAATTAAGAGGACAGGCATGTCATTTAACAAATTAAAATATCTCTATAACGTGACATGGTTGACAAACATATGCAGTGATTAATTTCAAGTCTAATATGTCAACAGTGCACCAACCATGTTGCTATGCACCATACAGCCCAGTGTCAGCTGACACAGATGAAAATATTGCCAGCTGTATCTCAGTGGTTCCCATTTGTAAACATAAAGTAGATTTTAAAAAAAAAACTCCTTCCTTCTCCTCCTGCTCCATTACCTTTAATACAACTGAACCAGGCAGCACGGTGGTGCGGTGGTTAGCACTGTTGCCTCACAGCAAGAAGGTCCTGAGTTCGAATTCACCATCTGGCCCGGGCCTTTCTGTGTGGAGTTTGCATGTTCTTCCCGTGTCTGTGTGGGTTCTCTCCTGGTACTCCAGCTTCCTCCCACAGTCCAAAGACATGCAGTTAGTGGGGTTAGGTTAATTGGAAATTCTAAATTGGCCGTAGGTGTGAATGGTTCGTCTGTCTCTCTGTGTTGGCCCTGCGACAGACTGGCGACCTGTTCAGGGTGTACCCCGCCTCTCGCCCTATGGTAGCTGGGATAGGCTCCAGCCCCCACCCGCAACCCTGAATAGGATAAGCGGAAGAAAATGGATGGATGGATGGACAACTGAACCAAATTAAGCACACTGATACTGAGCCAGTTTGTGTTTAGCTCAGTACTAGCTATTATAGCTGACCCTGTCTACACACTGGTGGCAGGAGTGTGTCCAGAAGAGGGACATGGTTTGGACTAGAGTACTGTGAATCTTAGAATCCCCAACACCATTAGCGATTAGAGAGCATGGGTAGGACCAGAAGGAATGTAACTCAAGTACTTCAATACTTTACTCAGGTTTAATGTACTTGTACTTTATTTATGTATTTCCATGTTATGCTGCTTTCTGCTTTTACTCCACTATATTTTAGATGCAATTATTACACTTTTTACTCCATACTATTTATTTTAATGCTTTAGTTACTTATTATTTTGCTGATTGATTGCATTATTGTAGAGCAAGCTACTGAGCAATATGCAAGCAATTAAAATGATCAGCAGCTGCAACATTAAAAAGATATACACATCCATAAATCAATAATTATGATTCAATAATAATATCATGTAAATCATTCTGAAAAATGTCATTGCACATAGTGAATACATTTACTTTCGGTAGTTTAACTATATTTTGATTATGCAACCTTTTAAGCTACTTAACTAGGATTATAACTTTTATTTAAGTAAAAAGTTTAAGTACATTTTTCCTCTTTGCAAAGCAATTATCCAACACAAAATTAAGTTTAAATTCTTGTGCGGCTCCACTTTTCACATAATAAATCTGCAATAGGTCACAGGGCTGGACATGAGCCTGAAAATTGTTTTCTACACTGATTTTATTTCTGATTAAACATTCTGATTTCCTGTGGACACCCCTGCTTTGTTCTCGGTACCCTGTGTGCCACCCCACTTAAAAAAAAAAAAATCCTGGGAATGCCCCTGATTGGTGGTAAGGGGACATAGAGCAGAGATAACAGTCAGAGCAGTAGTTTGGTTTATATACCCAGTCACTTAAGCAATGCAGACTTTGCATGTACCAGCATAAATGAGATAACGTAGAGCTATGATTGTTAATATATCAATTATATGTGGGAGTGAGATGGCAAATGTAAAAGCAAATTATCAAACACATTTGTTAAATGCTGTTTACCACAAATAAAATGAACGGTGGGTGCATTTTGATGTCTTGTTTTTATGAGAAAGAATAAGAAGTTTAGTTGTCTGTTGGAGATGGTTGATTTCCACAATTAAAAACAAAAAACAAAAAAAAAACGTGTGCCGGAGAGACTAATTAATAGTTACAGCTGTCAAACAAGTGGTAAACCAAAGCAATTAAAAAGCAATGTCTAATAATACATGAAATGTTTCCAGGGAGCACAAGTGTTTTTAAATACCAGATTTGTAGGTGTTATTTGTCACAACAAATCTCTACGCTTTGCTTGTCAAAGACAGAAATGGTAATAGCTGCAGAGATAGTACACACGTCTCTTGCATGGGACACCACAAATGATAAGAAGCGTTGCTGGAAAAGGTTTCTTAGACCAGTGTAGGTAATGAAGTGAAAAGATGTCCCACAAACATGTATCCTGAAAACAAATCTTCATTGTTCACTTGTGTTTAGTTGTGATGTGCAGACATGCAGTTCGATTCTGCAATGACACTGAGACAAAGACATGAGAAGATGCCGAGGATAGAGGGAGGGAAGTTGCGGATATGGTGGTTGAGTCCTGTGACACTAGGGTGAAGTGATAACCTAAAAATAATACAGCTTCTGTTATGAGACTTGGAGAGCAAAGCAGATCTGAGCAGGTTACAGATGAACCCAATAGGTCACTGTGACATATAATTCAGCTGTGTGTATGTGTGTCTTTTGTGTGTGCAAGGTGGATATCATGAAAGAGAGAGGGTGTGTGTGGGACTGATAAGCGGTAAAAGCCTAAGGGGTTCTTTACATGGCCGTCTCAACCTGCCACTTTCCTCAAACACACTTCCTGATATCCACACTCGCTCTCTCTCTCTCTCTCTCTCTCACACACACACACACACACACACACAAAGGCAGATAACCCTAACCCTGACTGTGTCATTCATGCCATGGGAAGTGTGAAAAGCCTCCCTTCTTCTTCTATGACTTGTTTCTGAATGAGCATTAAATATGAGTCACAGTCATTAACGCTGCACTGATGATTTGCACAGATAAGATGACCTGCTTGCTGCGTAAAATGTGCGTGTCTGCTTATCTATATGTGTGGTCTTGTGGAATTTATTTCCATGACATCTAGGCTAATTAGTAGTCCACTGACGCAATTTGTCCAAAGACAGAAAAACATCTCTCGCAGAGCCAACTCACAAATTTTATTCATTGTGGTCGACCTCAAGAGACTTTTCTGACAGACAGGCAATTGTCACCTGTACTGTGCAACACATGACTGAACACTACACCTGCAGAGAGCACCTCTCACTGCATGCCACTAGTCAACATGGTGATTGTTGCTAAAGTTTCCCCTAGATTATCCACCAAGATGACAAATCAGGTATTCATTCAGGTAAAATACACGTGTTGCTCAGATTTCCTGCATTGTATGGCAATCAGTTTGCATCCACCTGCAGAGTTCAGTAATTCACAGTGACACCATCCTAGATTAATATCTTTTTAACATGATAGGCAGTGAATCTAATGGCTCTGTACAACCTCAATTTATCTCCCATCTCTGCAAAGCCTTGTTAATAATCATCTGTTATTGCAGAGAGACATATCTAAAACTTTTATGCCTTGGAACCAGATATGAAATATCATCCTACGTTTTTTTTCAATGCATACTTGACACCCATTGATTAATAGCACTCACTGTTTGGAAATGGGTGTCAGGTTTAAGTCTTGTAGTTCATATTTGAAACTCACGTGTTTAACAGATAACTGAAAACTGTGCGACCTCTTTTTCCTTGCACTTGTGATTTCTTTCAAAATGCCTTTATGACTTTACATTCCTTCTACACAGAGACTGACTCTTGAAAAGAATAAGGCACACAGTTTTTAATGTCTTGCTGCGGCCATGTCTTTTCTTTGAGAATGATAAGGCATCTTTAGTACCCAGAAAAAGAAACATTATACCCACCATTTGGGCTTATGACTAGATAAAATAAAAAACAAAACAGTTTATCAGGGAAAAAAAAAATGCCTCTAAAACAGCTCATGGGCCATAACGCAAATGTTTCAATAAGGATGTTGGGCAACAGATGGCCTCCTGGTGATAGTTTCAAACATATTTCTGCAGTTGCCTTCTTAGATTGAATCAGGCGGACAGTTTGCCTGGGGAGAGTTTGGCAATACAGTGCTAAGCTCGCTGCTGGGTGTTGGTTTGCTGTGTAAGCTTATGCATTAAATTATGATGTGACCACTATGGTAGGCTTAACAGAAAAAGGGTCACTGGCCATGCTATAAACCCTAAGTGGGAAAAGAAGATTTATGTATTCTTTCAGGATACCTTTTCACTATTCAGTAAATTATTACTATAATATGCTCACTTACAGGTTCATAATTTTATTTTAGGGGTCTAATAAAATGGGACTACATGCTTTAATGGTCAAGAGCACATTATCTTTTTCATACTGTACATTGCTGCAGAACCTTTTTTCACCTTATTTCTGTAGCACTCTATATTCACTCCTGTCTCTGTACAGCTTCCCTCCAGAAAAGCCCCCTTTGGTTCTGATTGATCAGCTGGCCAAGGCAAACATGAGATATTGGTTATGTACTGTAATTCTATGAGTTACATAATCGCAGCTCCCTAAGAGCTGAGTCCAACTGTGCTGTTTGAACCAGAATCCCCAGAACAAGAAGAGGCTTCTGCAGAAGTTGTTCTGCTGCTGTCATGTAATGATGTTGTTTTTTTTTAAATAACATGCATCAAGACCATTTATCCTCATGCCAAGCAATAGCCAAAGCAAAGGGAAGGTGAAGGCTCAAACGGTGGGAGAGCTATTTTTCTGCACTTTTTTGCCTGCCTTTTTCCAGATTATATTAAACTTTCTTAAAAATTAAGAAATAGGGCAATTGCCTTGGTGCGGGACTCTTGGCTGAGTTACCTTCTAGTTTTTTGACATGTGCTTCATCAGTGAACGCTTACATTAAAGCCCCAGACTGGTTGGTGAATGGTTCCTGGAGGTTGCTAGCTGTCTCTAGGTGAAATCAGCCACAAAGTGGGTGCTGCACCAAAAACCTCCATGTGATTCCTTTGGTCACTAGCAGATTGCTGCGGTCGCTGGTAGTTTGCATGGAAGATTGCAAACACTCACCATTTATACTCCGAGCCGTAGTGAAACTTGAAAAATATAACACAGAACGTTGGCCTTCAAAGTTGAAGTTGTGCAGCTTTTACTTTGAAGGCGAACATTCTCCGACAGTTTCCACGTGTCGAGTAGTTTGCGAGTGTTTGCAGACAACTCAACGTCTTCCATGTAAACTACAAGTAACCGCAGAAACCCGCCAGTGACCAAAGCAAACACAAGGAGGTTTTCGGTGCAGCACCTTTGCAACCAGTTTCACGCTACACAGCCAGCAACTTCCATCAACCGCACGCAACTGGTCAGGGAATACACATTTTTCCCTAATGATCGGTGGTTGCAAGGTGGTCACGAAGGTCTCTAGGCCTGTGTGATTGGGGCCTTAGCCAAATTAGCTATGCAGCATGCTAACACTTGTGACTATCCTATTATTGTGGGATTGTAGCCATGAAAAAGTAATTCACTGGGTCTTCAGCTCCTCAGACGTCAGGAATGGAAGAAGACTCTTGCGTTTGCAGCCAACAGCAGAACACCTGGCTGAGACACTTTAGCGTATGAAGAAGTCATAGTAAGTAAATAAAAATGGCATACTACAAGTCAGCTGCGTTTTTTTTTTGTTTGAGGGCATGCTAAACTAGCCGCTATGCATGTATTATACAAATGTGTCACGGTGTGATGTAGAGAAAAGCTTAGATTACAAAAGAGAAGTTTTAGACGGTTTAGTTGTTTTCTGTTGGAGAATTCCCTTTAGCATCCTTTAGCATGGACTCTGAGCTTTGTATCTTGGCAGAACTTCTATATATACAAAAAGCTTTATAACACACTAAAGGGAAAGAAATCCAAACAAGAAGCACTTTAATATGTATGACATTATTTATCTGACCATTTACCTACCACTCCGTTTTTCCAGTGTATTTTCTTCGAATATATCACATTAACTTACACTTTGAAACTCAGAAACCAATAAGGCTAGGAAATTGCAAAATACTATTAGAGAAAGTGTGTTGTATGCCTTTGCATACAGTAAACAGGGGAAAAGACTCTGCTCTCCTTGAGGGTGGAGAAGCAGAATATTGCAGGAAATTACAATTCTAATATTGGTAATTGGTAATATTCAAATCTGCTGCTAATCAGTCTGTGAAGGGAGAGACACACACACAAAACATCCCCTGTCTGGGATGAGATTTAGAGAGACAGTGGGGAGGGGTGTCAGCGTTGTGATGAATATTCAGTTGTTGACATTTAGTGTGGAGCACTGAGGATGTGAGGGTGGGATGATGCCAAGTTAGAGTAAGAGCATTACAGAACATGGAAGAGATAGGGGGATGAGGAGAAGTAGAGGGGATTAGGGGGAGAAGGGGACAACGATTGAAAAAGATATCTCTCTCACACACACACAGCAGACACTGGGGAGTTTGTCTGGGTCTGTTGGAAAATGGAGACTACGAGTATTGCCGCTGTAATTAATGAGACTTGTTGTTGATGATTGTTATTGTCAGTTTGGTTTTTGCAGGCAGCTTAGTGACAGTCTAGAAACTAGATCTGGGCCACGCTGCCATAGTCTACTCATTAAACCCATTCAGCTCCCTTGCTGTGCCATCAGCTGTTTATTTAGCTATTGAGATAGTGCGGATGTTTTCTTCTCTCGACTTCAGACGCCTCTCTCAAATTCAGACACCAACACTGAAAGACCACAGTGTTAAATTTGGAGAGGGATAAAGGGAGAGAAGTAATAGACAGAGAGATAGAGGGAGTGAACTGACACAGAGAAAAAGAGAAAAGAAAGGAAGGAAGGAAAGAAGTGTTGTTGTGCTGTTGTTTACAGATGCTGTTTATTAAGTTAATGACCTATTTTGCATAATTACAGTCACAGACAGTGTGTGCTCAGGAGAGTTTCTGTTCCAAGCACAGGCTCAACCAAAAAAGATGTCTGTTTTTGTCACTAACAAGCTGAATTTATATGTATATGTCAGAAGGTTATTTCATTGCCATGCCTATTGTAACTATGCCAGAGACAAAGCTAACATGCTAACATGCTGATGAAGGCTATTCAAAGCTAAAGAATATATCTGGTGAGATTTACATTTTTCTCATCATCTACTTAATCCTCGTTGACTAAAACCAACCATGAATTCATCTGTCTAAAAAATACTGTATACATGTCCAAAGGATAATTTTGCTTGTCCCTCTATGTCATAGAGCACCTTGACTAAGAAATGCATCCATCCATCCATCCATCCATTTTCTGCCAGTTATCAGGGTCTGGGTAGTGCCGGCAGAAGTCTAAGCCCTCTCCCCAGATACCTCCTCTAGCTCTTCCATTAGGACACCAATGCGTCCCCAGGCCAGCCGAGAGATGTAACCTGTCCAGCGTGTCCTGGGTCTGCACCAGGGCCTTCTCCCAGTAGGACATGCCTGAAACATCTCACCTAGGAGGCTTCCAGGAGGCATCCTAGTCAGATGCCTGAATGACTTCAACTGGCTCCTTTCAATGAGGAGGAGCAGCAGCTCTACTCTGAGTCCTTCCTGAATGACCGAACGCCTCACCCTGTCTCTAAGGCTGAGCCCAGTCACCCTTTGGAGGAAACTCAATTTTGCGACTTGTATCTGTGATCTAAGTCTTTCTGTCACTACCCAGAGCTCGTGACCGTAGGTGAGGGTACCGACCAGTAAATCGACAGCTTTGCTTTCACGCTCAGCTTTCTATTCACCACAACAGACCAGTACCGCTTGCACCCCACTCATGAACGAGACCCTGACATACTTAAACTCCTTCACTTGGGGCAGCAAATCATTTCCAACCTGGATTGAGCACCCCACCTTTTTTCGAATGAGAATCGTGGTCTCAGGGAGCTTAATAAATAAATAAATAAACAGAGAAATTATTAAAAACCCTGAGCCAAACTGTTGCACTGGGCGATATGTTTCTTTCTTATGAAAAATATTTAGAAACGGTTTATTTAGAAACAGATCTACAGACAAATAACCTCTTTTCACCTCGGTTAGTTCCTGTAAGTTAGAAATCGTTGTGCATGCTAACACGCAATTCTCAATCTGCTTACCAACAACAGCTGACTTTGGACTAAAGTTCTTTTAGAAACTTTTCTTGGACACTATCTGATAAATACAGTGAGCACGGATATACTGTACCTGTCAGAGCAGATGAATTCATATGAGTGGAGTACTCAGAAGTGAAAGTACAACAAAGGCATGCTGGAAGGAGAGTGGGGGCAACAGAAGATGTTAACATGACTCCATCAACTGACAGTGAGGCACTAAGCACCTAAAACAGGAGTAATGGAGCTGTGGTGTAAGCCACGAAGCAGTGAATGGGGCATTATGCAGCTTGTACTGCAGGAGCTGATTCACGTGGTAGAATGTGTTGTCCAATAATCTCAGGCTTTGCAGTTCAATCTTTGGCCCCCCTACATGCTGGAGTGTCCTTGAGCAAGACACAAACCCCAACATTTTTCCCTAGGCCTTGTATGGTTGATGGGTGAATAAGAAAACATACTGCGAAGAACTTTGTAAAACCTAGACAAGGTTAATAAGATATATTTTATTCATCTGTGTTATGGCAGCCAAAACATGAAAAACACCCTAGCTCAATGAAATAAATGCAATATCACAAAACAAAACAAATAAGAAAGGTAAAGGAAACATACAAAAGAATGAGCTCAATTAAACAGAAGTATAAATATAATATGATAAGGAGCTTAATAAGTTAAACCTAACAAATAAATGCAGGTATTGTGGTATGAGGCAGAAAATATTTTCTGTGTCTGTGCTCAGAAGCAGAGCTGAAGGAGATTTTAGAGAAACTGCTCTGCTGTCCACTTATTAGTGCTGAGGGTGGTCCATTTATTATCCATATCCAGAGCCATTTGGATGGAGGAATCCAAACAGTGCAGTGATTCAAAATGGATTAAAACTGAATTCAGTGAATGAAAAGGGGCCATAAACACTCACCGGACACTTTATTAGTTACACCTTGTTAGTAACGAGTTGGACGCCTTTTTGCCTTCAGAACTGCCTTAATTCTTCATGGCATAGATTCAACAAGGTGCTGGAAACATTCTTCAGAGTGGTCCATATTGATATGATAGCGTCATGCAGTTGCTGCAGATTTATCGGCTGCACATCCATGATGCGACTTTCCCATTCCACCACATCCCAAAGGTGCTCCACTGGATTTGGATCTGGTGACTGTGGAGGATATTTGAGTACAGTTAACACATTGTCATGTTCAAGAAACCAGTTTGAGATGATTTAAGTTTTGTGACATGGGGCATTATCCTGCTGGAAGCAGCCATCAGAAGATGAGTACACTGTGGTCATAAAGGTATGGACATGGTCAGCAACAATACTCAGGTAGGCTGTGGCATTTAAATAATGGTCAGTTGGTACTAAGGGGCCCAAATTGTGCCAAGAACCTATCCCCCACACCGTTACACCAGCACCAGCCTGAAGCACTGATTAAAGGCAGGATGGAGCCATGCTTTCATGTTGTTTACACTAAATTCTGACCCTAACATCCAAATGTCGCATCAAAAATCAAGATTCATCAGACATTCATTCATTTTTCCAGTCTTCTATTGTTCAATTTTGGTGAGTCTGTGTGAATTGTAGCCTCAGTTTCCTTTTGTTGGCTGACAGGAGTGGCACCTGGGGTGGTCTGCTGGTGTAGCTCATCTGCTTCAAGGTTCAACGTGTTGTGCAGCCAGAGATGCCCTTCTGCGTACCAAGTGGTTGGTTGTAACGAGTGGTTATTTGAGTTACTGCTGCCTTCCTATCAGCTCGAAGCAGCCTGGCCATTCTCCTTACTGGGTATTTTCCCTTTTTCAGACCATTCTCTGTAAAGCCTAGAGATGTTTGTGTGGGAAAATCCCAGCAGATCAGCAGTTTCTGAAATACTCTAAGCTAAACTACCAGCCCATATGGCACCAACAACCACGCTTATTTCATAGTCACTTAAATCCCCTTTCTTCCCTATTCTGATGCTCAGTTTGAACTTCAGCAGGTCATCTTGACCGTGTCTACATGCCTAAATGCACTGAGTTGCTGTCCTGTGATTGGCTGATTAGATATTTGTGTTAACGAGCAGTTGAACAGGTGTACTTAACAAAGTGTCCGGTGGGTGTAAATTCAGACCATTTAAACTTTTATGTATTCAGAGCACTTTATTTACTATTGCAAACTTTTTATAAGCTGAAAAGGAAAAGAGAAAAAAAATGGTGACTGTTTACAGTACAAATTATGTTCCTGAGCCTCTGCAGTGGCCTTTGTCTTACAGCAACCTTCTTAAGAGGCTGTGAAAGTGATCACAGTTAATATTATTAAAAACACTGAATGAACGCTTTGGAGAACAATAGGGCTTTACAGTACAGAGGGAAGATAAACCAGGCTTTGGAAAAACAGATTGTACTTGTTATTGAGATCAACTGTTTTGCTCTTTTTAATGATTTGCTGACAACAAAGACAAAAAAATGCAGAAAATTATCATCTGTATCCTTGACAACGAGATTAAAAAAGGTTCTTTATTATTCTTCTTTTGAGACTAGACATATTACAGCTGCATCATTATGGACTAGTATTACATTCTCTAGTTACCCATAACATAACACCCACAACAAGTATTTTATATCAAAATCTCTGTTTTCTCTTCCTCTCTTCCTCTATGATGTTAACGTTCATGCAGACAACTTTCAAGCACAACAGTAGGTGCAAAATGGATGAAAAATGTAATTGAAGTCTAATATATTCATTTGTCCCTCCTCTCCTCCTTTTTCTGATCTAACAACAGTGATTAGGAAGGTGCAGGTGTAGGCCAATAGTCCTCTACAAGTGCATATCTCCCTGCTGCTCATATTTGATTTAATTGTCTTTTTAATTATGCTCCACCCACATAATCTATTTCACTTGTAAATATGTCTCTGTATTTAAGAAGCTTCAACTTCATGTTTTACTGTGACTTCAAGCGTTAACTGCGAACAAGAACACAATGTTCAGACAGGTGCACACACACACACACCTTGTTGAATATATTGTACACAAGCACCTATAAAAAAAAAGGGAACATGCAAAATTTTACACACTTGAGTACCCTTCGGCGAACACTCTCACAGCTCTACATGTAGACTAATGAATACATTATAACAACACTTTGGAGTCAGCGCAGATAATGAAGTCTATTTGCATAATTAAAGGGGATGAATCAAAAGGTAATTTTGCAGTACCCTCTTGTCCCCTGCTAAAATGTAGGCCGAAAAGAAGGAAGGAAAGTGGATGCAAGGTGTTGCATACACTTACATCCTCACTCCAGAGAGTCTTTTTTGAAGTTGCGAGCAAGGTTGTTTTTTTTTTTTTAAACAGCCATTAGGAAAAAAAACAAAAACAAAACAAAAGAACCTTTGTCCCTCTGCAGGTCACACACATAATATCAGTGTCATCACAGAGGTACTTCAAACACACAAATACACAGACGCACGCATGCAAAAGCCCCATGAAAGCAGGTGGCACAATTCTTCGAACATATCAACAAGAAAACAGTCCAACAATTTCCTTCAATCAATTTTTCCCACCTTTCCACATACCTCCCCTGTCATTTCTCTCTGTATCCACCCATTTCTCCGTCCATCCCCCTCCAAAGCCTCCAGTCAGCAGTCAGCTATAGAATTCCATTACAGCCTAGTGATGCAGCACTTCAAAGGAGCGAGAGCTGCACAAGTGTGTGTGCTACTCTGGGAATGAGTATATGTGCAATACAGTGTAAGTGAGAATTTTTTTTTTTTTTTTTGCTATGTACAGCAAATCTCATCATCAGACACACAACACTGATGTCCCCAGCCAATATTTATCCTGCACTGTGTGCAAGCTGTTTTCTTTTCTATTTTTTCCTTAATCTGGCACATGCTGTAAGAAACTTGGGTTTGGCTAAAAAGCATGATGTCTTCCAAGGATGTTTGCAGTAGTAGCAGGTGCCTCTCCAAATATTTTGGTCTAATGCAAAGTTTGAGTCAATTTTAAACCGAAAAGTGGGAATCAGTATGCTTCATCATGAACTATGAGCACACATATTGTGTAGAGGGTGCAACAAGAAAGCATATCCAATCGTCTGCACCTCCTTTGCATGCCACCTAATGTGACTTTTTTTTTCTCCATATAATTTTTTTTCCTGAAAAGATACTCATGTGTATCTTGCTTGTTGTTTTTCACATTTTTTTATTTTATTTTATTATTATTTTTTTTTATTGTTTCACCTTCTAATGGAGCAGAAAAGAGATCTGGCAGCAGTATGTTGATGCAGCAAATGAAATAAAAAGAACAGGCTCTCATAATGTGAGCATTTATAACAATAAAGAATAAACAATATTTTTATCTTATTTTAAAGCTGCATCCACACCAGAAGCAATTCACAGCGATGTGGCGACCATAGAAAGTGAATGTCATTCGGCGACTTCAAGCAACTATGGGCGAAAACAACACTGGCGACGGGAACTGGGGGGGAACCAAGATAAACTTCTCTCAATTTCCAGGCGAGCCGTTGAATGAGAGCACAGGATACCGATGATTGACATATGACCTGGTAGTAAATACTTGGACGGTTAGGCAACCAGAGCCTGAAATGACCGCAAGTGACCAGCCATCAGCTTCAAAGCTTTGCGTGAAGAGGGAATCGCTTCCAGTGTGGACACAGCTTTATAGATTCATTCATTTCTCCACCCTGCAAACCTTTTTGTAATATTTAGACCTTGTTTTGTAATAGTTCTCTAATTTTAATTTATGTTCTCTTATGACTAAAAACCTAAAGAAAACTTTACAAATCTTTCATAAAGGCCAGTCTGAAAAGTTTCTGCTAGCTCTCTCTGTCTAAGTTTAGATAACAAGATCTAGATGTCACCTACAAAGGTGTGAAAATTGAAATCAATATATATATATATATATATATATATATAC
>VUQI01037627.1:24938-53328 GCA_015106735.1 Paratilapia polleni | reverse complement strand
GCAGATGTGTTTTATACACCATTTGCATTTAATCATTAGCTATTATTAACTCTGTCTCTCTCCTATAGGTGTGTCTTTTGTCCTGTCTCCCTCTGCTCTCTTCTGTTTCCCCTCACCCCCAACCGGTCGCGGCAGATGGCTGCCCCTCCCTGAGCCTGGTTCTGCCGGAGGTTTCTTCCTGTTAAAAGGGAGTTTTTCCTTCCCACTGTTGCCAAGTGCTTGCTCATAGGGGGTCGTCTGATTGTTGGGGTTTCCTGTCTTTTCTGTCTAATATTGTAGGGTCTTTACCCTAAAATATAAAGCGCCTTGAGGCGACTGTTGTTGTGATTTGGCGCTGTACAAATAAAATTGAATTGAATTGAATAAACGTATTCTGTGACTAAAATCTTTATTATTTTTGTTCTTTTGGGCTCCTAACCAGTGTGTGGTATATTATTGTAGCTGTCTTTTTTCTACTCTAGTTTTTGTTTTTATTTCAGTTAACTAAACTGTTCTCCCAAACCTACACTAAGAAAATCCACTGAAAAACAGATCACGTCCTGGCAAAAAGTGACCGTTAAGTTTATGGACACTCCATTTAACTGTTCGACACAAAATCCAGTTTATTTACAGCATTTCCTCTGTAAAATTCACAGACCCGTCCTTTCCCTGTACAACAGATCATTCTTTAATAAGATTTAAGCAGAAATCTGTTGTACAGTTACAGCATATCCAGCATCTGCTCTGGATTTCTTTATTACATTTACATATCTAATCTGTATAGTTCATGTAATCACTGGCAGGATAAATTCTGTGGTAAATATGCATTTATTGTCTTCCACTCTCAAACTATACTAAGATATAATGACAGCTTTCCATTCTCAGGCTGATGTCTCCGGTGATAAAGTGACTGAGCAGCTGAAACACCAACATGAACAAACACATTCACATTCTCCTCCATGTAAATGTGCTCATATACGTTCATTCAGGTGTTTTCTTTCCTTCAGACAGGATCCCGGGCAGACACGGAGACACATTCACACGATACACAAATTTAGTTTCAGTTTTAAGTTTCATTTCACTGTAATAACCTGGGTGTGTGTGGCAGGCAGATCGATATGAAGCAGATTAATGAGAGCCGAAAGATGAGTTATGATCTAAACGTGTGCATAAACTTGTGTTTCCCGCCTTTTGTAGCCCACAGACTTTAGAAAATCATAATTTAATGTTTTTCAGACGGAATTCCGGACGAGCAGAGCTCCACACAACCGAAAAAACAACAACCGGAAACAGTAGCAGTGTGATTGACAGGTCGGCCCACCCACTCACGCTCAGCTACGCACCTTTAGTGGGCGGGGCCGAGTTACACCGTTTGCGCCATTCGCTAAAGGACGTACGCAGAGACGTGACGTTTCAAGCCGTTGTTGACAGTAGCGCATGCGTTCGTAGCGTCCCCGGTTTACGTATCTGTCAGTCAGAGGACTTTTAAATGGCCTCGGCGTCCGGCAGCTCCGCAGCTCCGTAATAACGCCGTTATTCAGGCAAACAGCTCCGCGAACAGCGTCTCCGCCCGCCGCCGGAGGCTCCGTCTGCCCTCCGAGGACGCGTTTTATCCGGTAACTGCGCTAAAAATGAGCGAAGAGGACGAGGCGCTGCAGAGAGCCCGCAGCGGGTTTGAAGACCTGTGCAGAGCTCTGAACATGGACGAAGAGGCGAGCAGCGAGGCATGGAAGACCTACGAGAACATCAGCAGGAACTTCACCCTGGAGGTAAGGCGCAGCTCACCTGCGACAGGTTCAGCGGGGGTTTCAGTGTCCACCGTCCAGGGGCGTGTCCGGAGGGGGACACAGCGGGGCCCCCTGACGCCCATTTAACTCCAGTACTGTTATTCTTCCAGTGCCCATTGGCTGAGAGCCTGGACAGGACCAGCAGGAATGTAACGAAGTACATTTACTCGAGTACTTTATTATTTCTGATGTAAATATCGTACTTTGTGTGTCACAGCATTGATTTTAAAGCTTTAGTCACTTCTTATGTGCTGGGTTTAAGCTATAGATTCACGGTGGCGAATTAGAGATGAAGCTGCCCTGCAGTGTCAGGAGTCACCATAGCCAGCAGCCCGAGGGCCCGGGGCCACTAACGAGTCTGTGGGCGGGTAATCGGCCAGCTGAAGTCCCCTTAGGCTATTTAACATTAAAAGTCCTGTTTGAGAGGTTCAATGTGAAGAAAAGCTGCTCCCATCCACCCCCAGTTTGTTTCACACGGCGACAGCACGACTGAAAGGAGAAGCAGCTGAAATCAAAGCGTCGTGTGTGCAGATAAACTGCTGGATCTTCACATCTGGCAGATTTCTGGTTGCTGCAGGCTGACAGCAGCTGTCCTCTCTCTGCCTGTCAGAGGGAGGCTCTGAACTCATTTATTTTAAAGCTTCAGTTACTCATTATTTTTTGGATATAAACTGAACAGGTCTAAAATAAAAACTTCTGTCAGATCTGCACTGAATGAACCCAGAGACGATTGAGACTGTTTCTCACTCAGTTTCAGATTATTGAAACTTTTATTTGTTTTTGTAAAAAAGTCTTTCTGACATCAGACCAGGTCCAGACCATGGACCGGACTCCAGCCTCGGTGCAGTGTGGTATTACATGGTAATAACTGTGTGTGGACTGACAGGAAACCAGCCCTGATGATTAATGACGCTACCTGCTTATTAAAGAAAGTCCAGCGGTATTTATAGCCTGAGGTCTCTCTGCTCAGGGATCACGTGTTCTGCAGTCTGCTTCAGAGGGGCGACACATTGCAAAGATCTGCCTCTCTGTGATTTATTCCCCTCATCCTGCAGCTCGTCTGCCTTTCTGCTGGTTTCCAAGTTTTTAAATGAAAACGTCTGATCAGTTCATGGCTGTGTTTCGTTTTCTGTGTCACAGGGCAGCGAGCTGCACTGGTTGGCGTGTGCCCTCTACGTGGCCTGCAGGTCGTCCGTGCCGACGGTGGGAAAAGGCACCGCCGAGGGAAACTACGTCTCCCTGACCAGAATCCTGCGCTGCTCCGAGATGAGGTCTGTCTGCTTAGATCCTCCTCATCCTCAGCTCCACAGAAATAAAATCACACACATCAGAGTTAACATCAGCGTTTCAGCAGAAAGCTCCAATATACAATATCCAAACAGGGAAATAACTCAGAGCTGTGAGGTCAGCACGCCATATACACAGGGTACTGATTACATAAGGAGACACAGGTGGGACCAGGGAACAGGTGAAGACCGCCAGGGCCCAGAATCACAAAGGAGGAAAGAGAACAAAGAGTGAAACTGATCCAAGGCACAAAACAAAACCTTCAAAGTAAAACAGGAAATAAACTAAAGACCATTAAAGTAATGGATATCCCGAGCCGAGCTGTCAGAGAACACATGAGGACGGAGAAACAGCGAGAGAGACGCGAATCAAAACACACGAATATCACAGAAACGGTTCTTTACTTCCTCATTTGACTTTTATGAGGTCAGAAATACTCATCAACACATGTGTGAACAGCTGTTTAGCAACAACATCAAACAGAAAGAGCGGAAATTAAATATATCAAAAATAATATAAATTATAAAATATTAACAATAAAAACATAAAGGAAAAAATAGAATTAAAAAAAGAAAAAAAACATTAAAAATAGTTTCCACTTAATAATAAAAAATAAAAAAAATCTAAAGTAGAAGAAAAAAAAAAAATGCACTAAACTCTAATAGATGATGTGAGATTTGAAAAGAAGATTTATGGTCAAATATACGTACTATAATGTAATATGGTCCTCAGTACAGAGAGAAGTCCTAGGAGCTCAAATATTTTCACAGAAGAAGAAACATGACATTATGGGCTCTGGACCCGTGTCATGATTCAAATTAATAATCACTAATAAAACAGCTAAAAAACAAAAATCTGGTTTATTTTATTTCCCAAAAAGATGAGTGAACTGTGACTGATTTAAAAGACAAAAACCCAGAATAAAACAATGATTTCCATTCTCTGTGGGTCCAAACGCTCCCTTTGTAGAAATATTTTAAGAATTCAAAGACGAGAGTTCAGAAATGGCTCTGACATGGTTAGGAGCAGCTGGATGACGAGCTGTTAATGACGTCTTTATGAAATCTTCTAAGAATGAAATCGAGACTCAGTTCAGCTGTCCTTCAGTTTGATCGGTGAATCTGTGAGTCGAGGCGACTCTGAGCGGTTTTTATGTTCCCGCCGTCTTGCAGCCTCATCGAGTTCTTCAACAAGATGAAGAAGTGGCAGGACATGGCCGACCTGCCGCAGGATTTCCGTCAGAGCACCGAGAAGCTGGAGAGGAACTTCATCGTGTCGGCCGTCATCTTCAAGAAGTACGTCCCCATCTTCAAGTCCATCTTCAAGGCGCCGTCGGAGGAGCCGCCGCGAGTGCACCGCAGCCGCAAACAGAGGTGGGACCGTGACCTTTGACCCCACCTTCATACTAGTCACTCACTCTTTATTAATCCATATGCAGTTTATTTATTTGTTGGTATTTTGGTCCATTTTAAGGGAAACTTAAATATAAAACTGAATCACGTACAGGTAAAAAAATCCTTCCTTCCACATCTGGACGTGCCGTCTTTGGGACAGATGCTGTTTGTTCCAAAAAGATTTTATCATCATGTTGGTATCTTCACTGCTGACTTATATATTTTTATATTTACTTCCAGTTTATTTGGTACAAACATCTGATGAGGCTGCAGGTGGAGGTGCAGAGACGGAGGCGTCTCACTTTAAAACAAACCGCAGCGCTGCTGTTAAACCTCTCCCGTTTTTGTTTTGCAGACGCCACCCGTGCACCGTGACCGAGGTCTTCAACTTCTGCTGGGTGCTGTTTGTCCACGCCAAAGGTAAACACTTCCTGTTTGACGATGTCAGAGAGGTGCCTGTTTCAGAGGCGTTAACATGAAAACATGATGAAGAGCAGCCACAGACGCTTTAGAAATAAATTAACGTCTATTCAAATATTCCACAGTCACAACCCTCCCGGTCGAAACAAAACTGCATCAGCGACAAGCAGCCGGCATTTTCCCGCGCTCATTTGTTCTGGTGCTGATGTGGCAGCTGTATGATGGTTTCTGCACAGATACAGCTGTGGTCAGGGAGATGAAAATAAACAGAGTGAAGGTAATATTCACTGAAACACGGGGGCAGCAGCCTAAACAGAGAAATCCAGACCTCCATCTCCTGGGCCGCCTCCTCCAGCTCCTCTGGGAGGACACCGAGGTGACTCCACGCCAGTCAAGAGACATAATGTCTCCAGTGTGTCCTGGTTCTGCATGGGGGTCTGCTTCCTGTAGAAACACCTCACCTAGAAGGCCTCCAAGGTGAGGTGTTTCTACAGAGAGGCTTCCAGGAAGGTTCGTAATCAGATGCTGAATCACCTCAACTAGCTCCTTTCTATGTGGAGGAGCAGCAGCTCTTCTCTGAGCTCCTCACCCGGTCTCTAAGGGAGCCCAAACACCTCGCTTTCACCCTCAGCTCTCTCTCCACCACAACAGATCGGTGATCTGTCTGTCAGTCTCCCGCTCCACCCTCCCCTAATTCATTGACAAAAACCCCAGATACTTAAACTCCTCCACTCGGGGAAGCAACTCCTCCCCGTCCTGGAGTGGGCACGCCACCCTTTTCCCATTGAAAAGAGGGAAAAGGGTGGAGTGCCCACTCCGGGATGGCCTCAGACTTGGAGGTGCTGATTCTCATCCCAGCTGCTTCACACTCAGCTTCAAAGTGTCCCAGTGTGAGCTGAAGGTCGTCGCTCGATCTGCACCATCTGCACATGGTTCAGTCCTTCGACGCAGTCCTTCCATAAAATAAACGAGAATACTACAAAGAACAGTCTGAGCTGGCAGGCTGGGTTCTTCCTGATTTGCACTCAGGGTGGATTATTTGTCTTTGTAGAAATGTTCCTGGAGTGTGACTTAACACTTAAATCCCTCAGTTTTCTTGTACTGTAGCTTTGAAACATGAACCACTTCTTCCATCTTCAAACTCTGCAGGATGTTCTTGTAATTTCCAGCTGATATTTCAGGTTTAACGTGGTGTTAACTCCTGATTTACTTCCCTTCTCTCTGATTCTCCACCTGAATGCTGCAGAGTCGAGTTTGAACCTGCCTCTTCAGTTCTGGCAGCAGTGCCGACATTTTGTGCCAACATAGCCTGCAGACATGATGATCCCTCATCCTGCACCGTGTTTCTGTTTCTTTTTTCAGGGAACTTCCCCATGATCAGCGACGACCTGGTGAACTCGTACCACCTGCTGCTGTGTGCCCTCGACCTCGTGTTCACCAACGCCCTGCTGTGCAACGCCAGGAAAGACCTGCTCAACCCGGACTTCAAAGGTGCTGCACCGTGTTACACCACAGGGTCCTAAAGCCTCAGAGGTTCACTCAGATAACACAGAGCCATTCTGCCAGTTTTACTGTGAGGAGGCAACAAACCCTTAATTCTCACTGTCAGAGTTCACGTTCAACCCCGTTTAAAGCACTTTGATGTTTGATTTGATTCAAAACTACTAGTTAATGTTTAATAGCTGGATTTAAGAAACGTACCTCAAACAGATTCAATTATTTTATTTAATGGTTTATTTTTATCCAGATGAAGTAGAGGGAACAATGATGGAGTCACCTAAAAGCCTGAGAAGGAAACATTCCAGTTTTCTGTATTCTGCATCACGCTGGTTCCAGCTTCCTCAAACAGCAGCTGACGGATCAGCTCTGCAGGCGGAGCCTCGACATGGACCGCTGGTTTTAATTCTTAATTCCTGAAGAAAAGCTTTAACACTCTGCATGAAGATCCTGAGAAATAACTTCATCGAAACCAAACCTGCTCTCTGTGGGATGAGAAAAGTGTCCAGAATCTGAGTGCACACCTGTGCTGTGGAGGTGATGTGTTCCTGTACCTGACCTGCAGCTCGTATCATAGATGAGTGGGGAAGTGTGCTTCATCATTCAGTCATTTTATCATCATCATCTCCTCGGCCGTTACGGATTCGTGACTGAACATCACTTTGGTCCGATCTCTTCAGCCCGCTGTAACCTTGTTTTCTTCTGTTTAGGTCGTTGGTTGTATTTCCTGTTCATTCGGCCCGATTCTTACAGTTCTGTCACAAACACCGACTTCTGTTTCTGGATTTTCTATTTTTAGCTGTGAGTTTTCTGTCCTGACTCTTCGGCGCCGTCCGTCTACTCGTATGTTTTCCTTTTGTAACCTTCCCACTTTGTTTAGAACTTGCTCCAAATTTGAGACACTGCTGACAGCGCTTTACTCGGGGCCATGATTCCTCTCAGTCAGCTCATTAAGGCCCGCAGACTCTGCAGGTTTAGATTTGTGCAGATATTTGTTTAGAAATGCAGGTTACAGGGTGACTCTGTTTAATGACAGCAGGTTAATTTGTCTGAGGTGTGTTTCATGCCGTCAGATTGTTCAGCTGTTAAACAGAAACAGTTCTGAGTTGTGTCTGTGATACCTGCAGTGGGTTTATGTGCTGCAGAGTAAAAAGCTGAATGAACATCCTGCAGGTGAGTTGGGTCCATCATGGTATAGATGTAACTTTCAGCCTCCTGTTTCCAGAAAAAGTGGGGACACTGTGTTAAATTTAAATAAAAGTCAAAAGCAGTGATTTTCATCTCATTTAAAGCATCTTCTTACACTGAGGACACAGAGGGAAGACTTCAGTCTGCTGATTCTCACTGAAGCACAGCTCTGTTTCCAGAAAGGTTCGGTTATTGTCCAAAAAAGAAATAAAACAGTCATTTATGAGCCTTTAAAGCCTCCGCTCAGCTGAAGATAGTACAAAGACATCGAATCACTTTCATTTGAGTTTGTTCCAGCAGCATGTTTCCCTCTGAGCTGCTTCAGCTTTGACTCTCTGACAGTGTTTGAACTGAGGAGAGCAGATGTTTCACCTTATCTCAGCTGATGTAGGGCTCCAGCTGCTCCTGTGTGGTGTGTTTGGTTCCATGGAGCTCCAGATGTTTTCAGCGGGTGATGTTCTAGCAGCTGGACTACGTTCCTGTGGAACCGTGCTGGAGGAATACGAGCACATTGTGGTTTGTTCATCGTCTGCTGGAATCAGAAAGAGCCTCCCTGAAACAGACGTGATAACAGGAGCAGGATGAAGTTTGGCGTTGAAAACAGCTCAGCCGATGGAGACGAGTGGGTTAGCTCCCGCTGCATAAAAATGACTTAAAACCGTGATTGATGACGTGAGAACATTTTAGAATATCTGTGCCATTAAAAAGTCCTGAATGATCCCACTCGGCCTCTTTAGTGTGAGAAGTAGTCATAGTGACACTGCAGTGCAGGGACTACGTTTCAGAAGTTCATACCAGTAAAATGATGCAAAGATGGACTGGTCGGCTCAGAGTCTGAGGAGAGGAAGGAGGAACTCGTCCTGAGGCTGAGGCGGGTTACACCGACAGCTTTGACCGAACTGACTGAAACTGAACCGATTTCCTGAACGCTCTTTTCATTCAAAGTCTAGTTTTTATTTCAGGTAACGAAGGTGTTTTTTCACACTTAGTCTAATTTGAGGTTGCCATAGTAACTTTGGCAGGTTCCTGTAATTGTAGCTGCATTATAAACAGTTATATGTGTGTATGTGTGCATGCTGTAGGAAAATACTGCATTTTGCTCTTTGGCTCTCACGTCCGTCCCTCGTTTCTGTTCACAGACTCGTGAAACGGGATGTTTAGCAGTAAATCGTGTCTGCTGCAGAGGAAGCCTGCTTATCACTCACCTGCAGCCTTAAATCAAGCACGTGAAATAAATCTAAATTATAAGCAGCCAGCGAGGCTGCAGCGGCGTCTATCAGCGCTGCCCTCACTTCCTGTTGACTCCTCGTGTTTCCTCTCCCTCCCCCACCTCCACCTCTGCTCCTGAGAGAAAGGAAACTTCCTTCACGGTGAAAAATGGCCCTAAAACATCATCAGATCCAGTCAGTCACAAACTGAGAGGCTGACCTGAGAAACCCTGAGCTGAGAGAGAGTTCAGAGATCTGAGGATTATGTTTTATATATTCAACCTGTTGGACTGAACGTTAGCGATCCCACTGAATGGAGCCCTGCAGGAAGGTTACAGCTCACCAAACTTTCTGCATCTGTTATATCCTGCATTGGTTGTTTCTATTTGGTGTGTCCGCTCCTTTAAACCAAGAAAGGGTGAGCAGGTGGAGCCTCGGTTTCCCACTCTTCAGCCAGGCCACCTGCTTCTCATCACCTCATCAGCCACAGTATTAAAGCTCCAGCACCCAGTCTTTGCCAGATTGTCTGCTCCCCAGAGTGCCTACCTCCGGCCTTGTTTGAAGAGTGGAACTCCTACGCCTATCCTCAATCCATTTGCTGAGTTGGTCTGCTTATCTTTAAGCCTATCTGGATTCCTTCCACCCAGCCTTACCTGCCTGCTCACCCTCCACCGGACTCCTTCACCTCTCGAAACAAACCAGTGACCTCCCCCTCCAGGAAACCTCTGAACATCTTTCAATGAGATTTCCCCCCGCCTGCGACCGGAACAGATCCCCCGGGCTCCCTGGATCCCTCTCAGTCACTCTGCCGTGATCTTTCAATAAACATTGTTAACTTTCCTTCCTGTTTGCCGTGGTGTCTGCACTTGAGTCCTCCTATTGTTTGCTAAACGGGCCTAACAACCCGTAACAGCATCACCTCATCACAGGAAGTTACCTCCGTTCACCTGGTGATGAGGAGGATTCACATGAATATGCCCTGATGTCTGTACTCTGCTGGATTTGCAGCGAACAGACCACAGATTAGAAATTCATTGTGTTACAGAAAAGGTGTCAGTGAAGTTCAGATGGAAAGTCTGAGAGCTGCCAGCACAGTGTCCCAGTGAAATACTCACTGCTTTAAATCTATTGATTTATGTCCCCGAACACCGTTTTTATCTGTCGGCTGTCACTTCTATTCATTCATATCCATGTGCACATGAATTAAAGGGTGAAGAAAGTGCACGTTTTGAGGTGCTGCTGGTGGCGTGAATCATTTCTCTGCTCACACAGGAGACCACGGTTTACGTCTCTCGTGAGACGGATGTTCACACTTCAGTCGTGAGGAGCTCCTGGGTTAGGTTTGGATAAAGATCACAGTTTGGGTTCAAATAAACCATTTCTGCTTTTTTCAAAGCTCTATTTTTTTGTTTCCTGCTGAAGAGTCTGAACAAAATACACGCTGCAAGTATCAGATATACTTCCTGTTAAAATACAGTTTCAGAGACGCGCTGACTCATGAAAAAACGTGACAGTTTGAGTCCATGAATATGAGCAAACAGAACAGTTGTGTGCAAGATTTTACTGTCATAAAATCATCTTGGATTATTAAATCCAGTTTGGCTAACCTAATTCTCTTGTAGCTTTGAAGCACCAATAAACTGGATCAGTCTAACCGGGATTAGATGATCCTGGATTTTCCCAGCTGAGCTCCATGTGTGAAATCAAATGTTGGATTAAATGTTGGAAATTCCCTCCTGCCTTATAAATACTGTAAATAAGAGACTAAGTAGATGTTCTCTAAAACTGATCCTGCATCGATTTCAGTCTCTTTGAGGTGAATCTCCTGTCTGAGCCTGAGCAGGGGGCTCCATGAAGAACAAAAGGATAAAGGATGGGAAAATAATAAACCTGCACACTAGCGAGCAGCTGAAACAGAAACTTAAAGAGGGTCTATGTTGCTCTGGTCTTTGTGGTCACCGTGTCCTCGCCGTCTGTCCATCCTGCAGGTCTTCCAGAGGACTTCAGCAGTAAGGACTTCAAGCCGGCCTCCGGCCCGTACTGCTTCATCGAGCAGCTGTGCGAGCTGCACGACGGCCTGGTGCTGGAGGCCAAAGGGGTCAAAGAGCACTTCTGGAAACCCTTCATCAAGAAACTTTTCCACAAGAGGGTGAGACACGCCTCCTCTCACCTGTCACATGGTGTTCAGTATGTTGCTGCTGCGATTCAAAGGTAGACAGCTGATTAAATTCAGAGGAAAAGTTTAAGGTACATATCTGAGTCTCTAAATTCACGTGAGTGTCTCAGAGCGCAGCCTTAAGGGTTCTGTTAATGGGACATAACGCATTCTTCAAAGTGTCTCACACAGACTTTATTTCATTTCAGTGAAAGACAAAAACAAACTGGACTTTAAAGGTCCTCTCTGCAGAATTTCATTCAAACTTTGACCCCCAGGGGGCAGCGATTTACCAGTGGATGTGTTGAAACGTTCTGTTGATGCTTTAGTTAATTTTGAAAGCTTTTGAATACCTTTTAAACCTTTAAAGGGCCATCCCACTTTATTTCAGCCTGGGGTTTTCCCCATTAATGTGTCTCTGCAGAGACTCAGAGAAAAGAACGGCACATTTCAGGGTGAAAGAGCAGCTTTTAATGATGCTGGTGGTGTTGGTGTTAAACTGAACTTCCTCTCGTGTTTGCGCTCCTCTCCCAGATTCTCAGAGGAAAAGAGGACAGTATGACCGGCTTCCTGGACCCCATGAACTTTGGAGACAGTTTGTAAGTTTTCTCCGGTCTCTGTCTGCGATGTCTTCACGAACGTGAGAGTTTCAGGGTGTAGAAAGCTGAATTCAGATACAGTTGTTGCTAAACTGGATCAGCCAGAGGGATGCTTCCCTGTGATTGGTCGTTAGCTGTAAATGAGTAACCACACACTGAGCGTCAGTGTGTTCCTGCAGCAGGGGGTAAGTTAAAGGCGCACCTGTTTGTGATGCTGCCCCCTGCTGTCAGGACACGGTTACAGCCCGTAGACGCCCTGACTCCGTCTCTGCTCTGATCTGCCCTCAGTTTGGCTCTCAGCCGCCTCTACGAGGAGCACGTTTTGGCCACCGGCAGTCTGGATGAGAGGATCTTCACTGGGGAGGGGGCGAGCGAGGACATCGGCACCCCGGGGCCCTGCCTGTGCGAGGGGGCGGAGAACCAGGATAGCACCACCTTCAGGCTTCACACCAACCTGACTGTAAGCCCTGAACCCTCCTCGTTATCCTCTCTGTTTCGTTTCCTTCCTGCTTCACGACCCGCCGCCTCTCCTCCCATCAGGCCTCGGCTCTGAAGGTTTCCACCCCACTGACGGGGAGGAAGTACGTACAGGAGAGCAGCCTGGCGTCTCCACTCTCCACCGCCATGAAGAGCGTCGGGCGACTCCACACCCTGCTGTCAGGGACCAAACAGGGGCCGAGCGCGAAGCTCGCAGAGACTCTCAGGTACGTCTCAGGGTCGTGTTAGAGACTTGAACGGACGCAGAGAAACCACGGTGACCTCAGGACTGAGTATGTTTATTTTCTGCTGCTCCAGCGCACTGCACGGGAGCTGTTGTACTTGTAAAAACAGCATGTGTACTTTTACTTATTGTCCCAGGAGCTGTGCCAGAGACCCGAGTGAAGCCATCAGCCGGCGTCTGAAGGACATGTTCGATGTCTTCTCTCAGCACTACGAGGACGGCGGCGCAGACGGCGGCAGGCCGGTGGGGAAAGGTAGGCACGCAAACTCACATCACTGTGTAGGACCGACCTGCTGCAACACCAGCCTCAGTAAAGTTTGTCTTCGCAGACATGGCGGTGAAGTACTTCCACCTGGCGGAGGCGCTCTACTACCGAATCCTGGAGTCCATCGTCGAGAGAGAGAAGATGATACTGGGAGACGCCGACCTGTCTGTGAGACGCCTTTTTTTATTCTGCTCATTTCTAGCTCCATGTTTTTATTATTGGACTTTATTAGAGCATCTTTGCATGATTCACAGATTAAAATAATCCTTCTTTATCTGATACCACCCTTAGCAGCCCTTCAGTTCATCCTGTCTGAAACAAGCTCCTCCCACTGAGCAGCAGATGTTCATGGACGCTGTTTTCTGGGTTAATCTGGTGGGTCAGTCGTGACCTTTAAAAGGACGCGAATTCAAATTTGATTGATCTTTTCAGGCTGTTACAGAAGCATGAATTCAGCCTCATTTCCTCCATGAATCGATGTTTCTGAGCAGAAGGCTCTGAGTCTCTCAGCTGGACTTTGGGACACTTCATGAACAGTTTCTGGATGTTTGACTCATAGCTCAATTTTCAGTGACTGTCTTCAGGCTAAATAACAGTTGTGACCAGATTTAGCCCAGAAATCAGATGCTTGGTGGGTTGCTCGTACGAGTCTGCGGTGCAGCGGTTAGTGGCGTGGCCTCGCAGCAAGAAGGGTTTGAATCTGCTCCTCGTGTCCTTGTTGAGGAGGAAGAGACGTCCTTTCACTTTTTAACCAAATCCCAATGTTTTTAACCAAATCCCAGTCTGGAAAAATTGTCTTTTGGGTTTCAGCTCGAGTCCATTTAAGCCCCCCCCCCCTTCAACCAGCTTTGTTGTGATTGGCCAGTTCCTGGAAGCCTGCGAGGGGCAGCACCACCTGTATTGGTGGCGTGCTGTTGCTGTATAAAGAAGTGCTGTGTGGAGCTGATGGTTCAGAGCCGTCTGAAGCCTGAAGTTTGGGTGCACAGAGATTATTTTTTACCTCAAACACGTCTCGCTCTGCATTATTAAACATATCACTGAAAACAAACAGGAGAGCTTCTTTAACGATAAAAGACTTCTTTAATGCTTTTTGATGAGTAGCATCTTTTTTTGGACTGCGGTTTCTTGTTTTTGTTAATAAAATCTGACGTTTGCTGACACTGACCCTGAGTCTGCAGGTTAAAGCTGTCCTTCAGCTGCTGGAAGTATAAACTGTACCTCAGCATGCAGGTCAGGTCATTTCCCTTCCAGCTCCTAAACCTCCTGTCAGGATTTTTGGCCATCCTGCAGGTTACACTACCGTGAGATGCTCCTCTCTTAAGGGAAAAACACCAAAGCTATGAATAAAAATAAGGTTCGTGTTGGCTTCCAGTCAGTGTGAAACTGGTTTGCTTGCCTTTAAAGCAGCAGCCTGTTTGACTGATTCATGTACAAGACAAAGTTCAGGCAAAACTAAGGGCAGAAAAAGCTCGAGTTTGTGTCATCACAGCTGGACAGCAGCGTTAAAAAATTCAAAGATAGTTAAAAGTTTGAGTTTAATGTTTGTGTCCACATCACGTTTACAGTGACTGTACCAAACTGACCAGCTTCACAAGTAAGGCGTTCCTCTGCTACGTGTCAGGAAAACTGTGTGTGTGTGTGTGTGTGTGTGTGTGTGTGTGCGCAGTGTATCCTGGAGCAGGATATCTTCCACCGCTCTCTGCTGGTCTGCTGCCTGGAGATCGTCATCTTCTCCTACAGACCTCCGGGAGATTTCCCAAACGTGATCGGCATCTTCCAGCTGCCCGCTTATCACTTCTACAAGGTATCAATACATCCTGTATCAATGCATCCTCGCACTCCTACAGGGAGACACGGGTGGATGTAAAAAGATGCTGGCTTTGATCTGTCCGGCTGTTAGAAGCAACCAGAGAGTTGAGGAAGGTCACCATGTGTTCACACACTGGCAGTGAATTGTGTTATCATGTTGAAAAAGGGTACCTGAGGCAAGCTAAATTTTCCATTTAAGCAAACTGGAAGAAAAGTTGGATGAAGGAAGGGAAAGCTCCTTGTTTCTTGGTTTCTTCAGCCTGTGTCTGTGTGCAGGTGATCGAGGTGTTGGTGCGGTCGGAGCAGGGTCTGTTTCGGGAGGTGGTGAAGCACCTGAACCAGGTGGAGGAGCAGGTCCTGGAGAGTCTGGCCTGGGCCAGCGAGTCCCCGCTGTGGGAGAGCCTCCGCGGGGCCAAAGACCACGTCCCCACCTGCCAGGAGGTCCGTTTGTGAAACGTTTTAATGTCTTATCGCCGTCTGTGTTGGTTCTGCCCGGATGAACCGGAGTCAGTTTTCATGTTTCTGCTGTTTGTACGAGGCTGCGGCTCCTATCAGCTGGCAGCCTGGACGGACACCCCAGGACTTACTCAGGCCTGTAACCGCCACAGTCACAGAAACACACAAATACTCAATAAACACATTAATATGCAAATAACTGTAGGCACTCATTAACTTACAAAATGTAACATAAATTGCTTCTGCCCCTTTTTTATTTATTTTCCCTCTCTCAGAATCATTCAGTTTTTACATTCACGTATTATTTTTCCTTTGCGTTTCTTACCCGATTATTTCTCCAACATATTTACATCTGTAGGTACTTTTTCTTTCTGCATTTCTGCTTCGTTTCACAGGCGAGGGGTCTGTCATTCAGAGTGTTCTGTGACGTCAGCCTGTTGCCTTTTGATGGTCAGGCTTCAGGAAATGAGGGATTCTGATTGGACATGAATTCAAATATAAATAAAGCAAACTTTATAAACATCAATCTGAATTATGAATTGATCAGTGCCCATGAAGTAATTTGGATGCATGACATAATTTATTATTTGATTGTGGACAAACTGCAAACTTTCAGGGCCTCCATTGGCTTCAGGAAGTCTCGGCTGCAGCTGAAAGGTTTCCAGGAGAGTTTGGGAGGTTTTCTGGATTCACAGGCTGGAAAACGTTCCTGGAAAAGCGCTCGTGTGTTTAGAGCAGCAGAGACCCACAGACTTATCTGTAGCTCAGAGTCTGCTGTCAGCAGGGGAGCATAGATTATCAGGTATTCAATGAGGAAAAAGTTGACAGATCTCAGTTTCACCAGTTTATTGTGGCCCTGCGAACAAAAACTCTCCCTCAGAGGGATGGGACCGCCCTGACCTGTAAACACGTGACCACAGTTTGTTCCCTTTTTGTTTTGTCCGTTAAAAACAGGTGGAAGCTTCGGTTTGTTCTGTTGTTTCTGGTCATCAGAAGCTGTCTGGTTCTGTGTGTTTCAGGTGATGCCTCCCCAGCACCTGGAACAACACGATGAAAGCAGCTCCGTCAGCGTTCCCGTCACTCCCATCAGCCACGGAGCTGAACTCGGCGCCGGCAGCACCATGAAAGGTGAGCGTCCCTGTCGTCGGTCTGTTTACCTGTCACACCTGCAGACTGGGTGTGTGTTTGTGGCTGAACAGTGCTGTGTTCACCTGTTGAGTCTGCAGGACGCCGATTCCTGTAACACCTGATGGGATTAGAGACATTTAAAGGCAGCCGACTGGCCGTGTGTAACTCCAGAGAGAAACTTTAAACTTTATTTAATCACCCCGAGAGACACGAACGGGCACAGAGGGGCCACCCCCCGTATGTAAAATAATCCCCCCTCTTCTTTCTCCTCCTCCTGTAGGCGTGTCCCCCTCCCCCACCACCCTGTTGGACCGTTACAGCTCCCCTCCCGCCAGCACAGCTCGCCGCCGTCTGTTTGTCGACCCCGTGGACGGCGAGGCCGGCTTCACCTCCAACAGCTCCACCGGCTCCACCAGCACAGCAGCCATCGCCGTCGCCAAGCCCGCACAGGCGAACCTCGTCGCGGCCATCCCGGCGGGGCAGACTGTGGTCACCATGGCGACCGCTACCGTTACTGCCAACAACGGGCAGACGGTGACGATCCCAGTGCAGGGTGAGGGTCAGAAAACACGGACATGAAGGTAAAGATAAGAAACCGCACACTCTGACCTCTGACCTCTCTGCAGGGATAGCCAATGAGAGCGGAGGCATCACCTTCATCCCGGTCCAGGTGAGCGTGACCGGACAGGCCGGGGCCGCCCTGCAGCCGCTGTCCGCACAGTCTCTCACTGGCACTCTCGCCGTCCAATCAGCCGCCACCAAACCAACCGCCAAAGCGGCAAGCAGCCCGCTGAGGAAGGGCTCTCTGTCGCTGTTCTTCAGGAAGGTGCGTCCTACCTGTCTGCACATGCTCAGTGTGGACCTGCACCTCCCTCCCATCCTGGTTCTGGATTTCTGCTGCTGACAGGAAGTCAGCTGAAGGTTTTAATGGTTTGAGTGTTTGTGGTGTTTTCTCTCAGGTGTACCACCTGGCCAGCGTCCGCCTCCGAGATCTTTGCGCCAAGCTGGACATCTCGTCAGAGCTGAGGAGGAAGATCTGGACGTGTTTCGAACATTCTCTGGTCCACTGCACTGAGATGATGATGGACCGACACCTCGACCAGCTCCTCATGTGTGCTGTTTATGTCATGGCGAAGGTCCGTCTGTGTTTAATGCACGTTCACTCAGTGTCTTCTTCATCACACATCATCATCATCAGGGCACCGTCTGCATTTATTCTGCAGCACGAAAACATGAACTTCAGCGAGAACGGAGTTAGAAACATGAGCACAGAAACTCTGAGCCCGTTGAATAAGAACCGACACTAAAGACACCGAGCAGGAGGATTACAGACAGACAGCGAGTTTAAAGTGTCCTGATGTGACGAAGGCAGTCTGTCCCACACGTTAAGGTCTGAGCCAGTTTCACAGCACCAGTCTGTGCACTGGCTTAAAGCCTTTAAGTCTCCTCACTCAGCATTTGTGCACTTATTTTGAAGCATTTTCTAAATTAACTTTAAACAGCAGTTATAAATTGTGCATTTATTGAATCGCCACTCAGGAGGTTTAAAAAGCTTAAAAACCCTGGAAGTCAAACCTTCTGCTGGTTGAAAGCTGGGCTTCAGACAGCTTCACCTTCACCTGCACCCTCAGCTCAAAGATACTAGATTTAACAGCAGCATTTATTTGTTGCTGTGAAACCTTTGCATCCTTAAAGGTACTTTGTATAATTCCCACTCCCTGCAGAATCCTTCACCAGCAGGGGGCAGAGGTTTACTGTAGTCTGCCAATCCTTTTAGTGAGAAACAAGCACACAGCACCTCTGAGATCCTGCAGGTAACAGTTTAGCCAATCACGTTTTGTCTGAAACCTGCATCATCAGAAAGCTGACTCAGCAAACACGTGAGCGCTGTCAGTAACCTGAGACACTGATCATCATCACCACCATGCTTTACTCTGTCTTTGAGTCGGGGCTGGTGGTGGTACTGCCGCCTTTGCTGCCTCTCTCGGCGTCTCCTCCTGCTCTGATGCTGTACTCTGACTGGATGAATGTCTCTGTGAGCTCTCTGTTGGTTCCTGCTGACGTAAATGTGACCTGTTTGTTTCTGTCAGGTGACCAAAGAGGACAGATCCTTCCAGAACATTATGAAGTGTTACCGCTCTCAGCCTCAGGCCAGCAGCAACGTAAGAACCTCTCAGCTTCTGTTTTCTCACACACACGATGGAGACTGATCAAACAGCTCCACATCAGACCTCCTCACTGTCAGTCAGAGCGTGCCCACCGCCCGGTCACTGCAGAGCGGGTTTAAGGATGTTTAAGTGAGCGGACAGAAACTCGTGCTGAGTATAGATCTGCAGCCTCTGTCATGTGTTTCCATGTTTCAGGTCTACAGGAGCGTGCTGATCTCAGGCAGGAGGAGGCGTCACTCCGGTGCCAACAAATCGAACCCATCCGCTGACAGCAGCCAGGATGCAGGTAACCAATCACACAGCACGATTTCATTCTTTACCTTCCTGAATCTGGGCGGTCAGTAACAGCTTTTAAAACACGCCCCCTTCGTGTCTGAAATAGGTTGAAAGGTCGTCTGTTCAGGCTCATTTCAGCCGTGGTTTCCTGTTTCCCGCTGAGCAGTTTCCTGTTGATCAGAGCTCTGACAGACGTCTAAGTGGGTCACAGACAGCAAGGCTAAAATTGTTTGATGGAAAAGTGAAATTTCAGTAGACTTATTTCTACGAGTCTCTGCAGAGTCTGAACTTATTGTCCCATCATGCTCGGCGGCTCGGTCCTGCAGCGGTTAGTGAGAAGGGTCTGGGTTTGGTCTGCTGCTCGTCTCAGGAGTTTGCAGAGCTGTTCAGGAACTTTTTTTTTTCACTGTATAATCTCAGCATTCATGTTTGTTTTCGGATGTTTCTCGGGGAGTTTGGGCCACTTTCTGAACAGTTTGTGGATGGTTACAGATGGTTTGGCCAGCAAGGCTCTTGTTAGGGTCCCCTTTTCAGTGGGTTTTTGTTGGGTGGGATGTCTTCCTGTTTTCAAGGCTGTATTTGAGTTTTACGGGGTCCAAAACAAACGTCCATTCTGTGCCAAATTTGGACCAAATCAGATGGACTAAACACAGCCTGGTTCTCGGTGATTCCCAGATTTAGCCCAGAAAACTGGTGCTTGGTGGGTTATTTGCACGAGCCTCTGGACAGTCTGAACTTGTTGTTCCCACAGCTTCGAGTGAAGAAGAGCCTGGGTTTGAGTCTGCTGCTCAGCTGAGGAGTTTTCAGAGGTGCTGAAGAACTTTTTCTTGATGTCTTTTCACTCTTTAACGAGACGCTGTTCAGCCGTGTGGAAAAGTCGTCTTTCGGTGGTGACTCTGAATCATGCAGCTGTGGTCAGGTTGGCGTTGTTTGTAATCATCAGAATGTGTAAGTTTGATAAACCTTTTATTCCACAGAGATCATTTGATGATAAATAATCTCTGGAAGAATCCTGCTGGCTTTTTGTGGAGGGAGCCGGGGCGATGTTGGTTTCAGGGTTACCCTACAAACGCTGTGCGGCTCTCGCTCTGTTTAAGCTGCTCCCCGCAGTCGCTGCAAGCCGCTTTGCAGCCCACCTCCACCCCAGCTCCTCCTTTTTGTGCCGTTTTTGACTTTAATCGATGTCCCGTCTGTGACTGTCAAAGCAAACACCTCACAGTAGTTTTATCACGCAGGCGTGACGTGTGTTTTATGTTTTCTTTGGTTTATTTAACGCCAGATTTTCCTTGAAGCCGACACAGTTTAGTTTGAGACTGAAGAAGAGAGTTTGTATTTTGATTTGATGTTGTGGGTGGAAGCAGTGAAGCGTCGTCCATCTTTGGATTCAGACACAAAAACCGACGCCATTGAGGTTTCTTCACGAAGCATCGGCGTGCCCTGACTCTGACTCTCTTTTCCAGCAGGTGGCGACATCAGCCCTGTCCCTATTCGCTCCAGCAGCACCTTACCCGCCCCCCAGCCCGGCAGCGCCCCCTCCACGCCCACCAACACCTCCACCAAAACCTCCTCCACCTCCAATGCTGGGGAGGAGGGGGAGCGAGGGGACCTGATCCACTTCTACAACAATGTGTACGTCAAACAGATGACACGCTTCGCTCTGAGATACTCGCCGATGTCGCCGTCTGCAGGGGTACGTAACGTTTACAGACTCTGATCCACAGCTCTGTACCATTCAGAAGAACAGGTTTATAAGCTCTGATCAATGGATTTATTGATGATTAATGCATCATTAACTGATGTTTTATACATACAGGGTCACAGGGACATCTTTGAGGTCACCAGATTTAAAATAACTTAAAAAGTTTTGTTGTAAATCATGTACTTCATGCTGGAGACTGTTTATCGTAGCAAGAAGGAAAAACTTTCTTGTGACTCCACCAGGAACCTTTTTGTCTCTTTAACAGCTGCAAGACTTCTGGACCAAACTCCATTTAAATTTATACTTATTTTTACATCCAGAATCATTAAACTGGCATTACATTTCATTAAAAGGCTCCAACAGCACAAACACGGTCCAGAGGTCCAGTTCAGGGTCTCCAATTAGCTGAGGTGAAGCCTAGCAGACAGCTAGCAGCTACAGCCGCCTGTGTCGCCATCCACCTGTCAGTCAAGGAGGCCACACCCCAATAACACAAACTTTAAGCCTTAATACAATTTAAACAGGTGAGTTATAAACAGGTGTTATGAAGGAGGAAATTAGCTACAGAGACCAAAGAGTCTTTGTATCAGGCTGTAAACATGTTTATTTCTGCTGTAAAGTTGGACATTTTAACATGGGAGTCTATGGGGACTGACTCACTGCTGGAGCCTCTGGTGGACGTTAGAGGAACTGCAGCTTTTGGAGTGTCATTGCTGGAGGTTGATGGTTGGTTTGTGGCTCAGGTGTTACGGCATCATGTGCAGCTTGTTCCTCTTTGTTGTTTGCGTGTTCAGGTGGAGACCCCCCCTCTGTGTCCGTATCCCTCCCTGAGGACCGGATCTCCGCGGCGGATGCTTCTGTCCAGCAAACACTCCATTTACATCTCACCTCACAAGACAGGCTCCACCCCCTCACCGACAACCCCCCGGGAAAAGATTTACTACTACATCTGCAGCAGCCCCCCCAATGTGAGACCACACGCTGCACACTCCATAACACTCCACACACAGGAAGTCACATGACTCCCCGCTCACCTGTTCACTAACATCCACCCGTTATTGTTAAACTCCAGTTATCTGTGTGAATGAAAAGCTGCTGTGAAGCTTCTTGTAGTTTCTGAAGATGTTTTTTACTAAAACTAAATCAGTTCCAATCCCACTGAAAACAGTTTTCAGACCTCGTCTATAATCAGTCTGTGAGTCACAGTAACTAAATTTGTCCTTTATGCCATCGTATCAGCTGGGAAGTTTCAGACCTCTGAGACCCCTGTGAGAACTTAAAGATTCATTGGTGTCCTGATGGTCCTGATTGTTGCTTTTACTCACGTCTGTGACTCTGAGACATCAGACTGAAGCATTCTGATGATCATAAAACATTTAACCATCATTCACAGTGAGCCTCTCGGGTTGAAGTCTGATAACAGCTCAACAAAGACCAAGCTGAGTCCTCATTGGTTGCTCAGGTGTACCCGGGCCTCCTGCTGCATGTGTGTCTGTGGAGGTCTGTGCACCATTAATATTTACAGCTGATGTTCAAACAGTTTGGTTTGTTCCAAAGGACAGAGCTGTGTTTATGCTGCAGGATGCTGAGTTCAGTTTAAAATGCAGCTTGGTGTTTTCTAAAAGAGCGTCTCAGAGAGCAGAGTCAGACCCTCTGAGAGAGGTGGAGGCAGCAGAGATGCGTCGACGAGGCTGAATGCAGTCTGCACCCAGCAACAGTATCCAGGAAGTGCAGAGTGCAGACAGCGAGCGATGGATTTTAACCACATTCACAGCTTGGGGTGACTTTGATTTGTTGAATCTTCAGGGTCAGAGTCGCTGCTGTTTGTCTGTGACAAACGAGCCGACAGGTGAACCCGTGCAGAATCTAACAGGTGTAAACACGTGCAGCTCCAACTGCTGATCCCAACTGAAACTAACCTGTGACCTCTGACCCCTCAGCGCCTCCAGGAGATCAACAGCATGATCCGCACCGGAGAGACTCCGACCAGGAAGCGCAGCATGGCTCTGGAGGAGGAGACGTCGCCCAAACGCGTCTGTCCCGACAGCCACTCGGCTCTGCTGCGCCGCCTGCAGGACGTCGCCAACGACCGCAGCTCCTCCCACTGACACACACACACACGGAGTGTTTTATTGTGAAGGAGCAGCAGCTTTTCTTTTGTGCTTCCTGTCTTTTTAATCTTATTTTCTGTGATGCTTGTAACAAAAAACATTTTAAGTCAGTTCTATTTACCCATCAGTTTTCAGGTCAAAGGTCCCATCATGAAAACTGTCTTTGTGTCTCTGTTATCGTGTGTTTTCCGTCTCCTTCACTGTCCGATCAAAGTGTGTAAATATGTGTACAGAAGAGCAGAGAGAATCTATTTAACAGAGCTGAGAAGTGTAAGTGAAGTGCCTTTATTTTGTACTCCTTTCTCTGTTTACATCCTTTTTTAGAGGCTGATGATGTTTGAACTGAGCGGCTCGTTCTGTGTGTGACCACTGGGTGGTGCTGTTTGTTATTTAAAATAGGAGTAAAACAGTGGAGGGTGGTCTGGGTCCTGTTTCAGTAAGCAGGTTCAGGTAAACTCTGGGTTTGTCTTGGAGTAAAATGAACCAGCGGCTCAGGTTACCCCCAAAGCCTGGGTTTCATTTTGCCCCACAGCCCCACACACACTGAGCAGTCTGACACATCAGCACCAGCACGTGTGATACGAGTTTGTAACAGAGAGAAAAAGGTTTTGATAAAACTCTGAAAAGATTTTCACAGTAAAATACAGTTTCTGTGATCGTCCATAAGGCTCTTTCTCCCACAGCAAGATTAAAAAGGAAAATGCTGAAACTACATTTATTCACCTCACACAGTCACGTCCTTTAATTCATGCATTAAAACAAACCTTCCTGATTTTATTTGACTTTCGGTTTAGTTTGAGCTGATTTTTATTACATTTCCCAGTTTCTGCAGGTTTTTTGTCTGACAGTTTATTGGTCTCTGATGTTTGATTTATTTTTTGCTCCTGTGAAACACTTTATAATGTGTTGATAAAGTGCTACATGAATAACATTTATGATTAATATTTTATAAATTTAGGGATAAATGTTGAGTATGACTGGATCATCTTACCTTACACCCAGCATGGTTTCATCTGATGGCTGTCTGATCAGATCATCTCACAGTCATGTTGTTTTAATTTTTATGTTTCTTTTCATTTTTAAAACATAGAGAATAAAAATAAAAATAATTTACTGGGTATAAAAGTCTCAGAGCTGCTGGTGCTTCCTTTGTTTCTGGTGGTGCTGGTCCAGGTTTCTGTGGGTTCTGGGTTCTGTCTGTTGTTCTGGACCTACAGGTGAGGTGTTTGTTAGGACCGGCTATCAGAGGAGGGATTTTTCAGGGGCCAGATTCAGATCAGGCGATACAATAAAGACGCCCGACTCACAGATTCTGTTAAATTCCCTACAGTTTATCGGTTACACTCACTGGACTCATGCTGTTTCCTGTCATCAGACCATGTGGGAAATAAAGCAATTCAGCAACAAGTCAAACTGGTTCTTACCTGCTGTGGTCAGGCTGGGCGGGCGCTTGTGCAGGAAACTCTCTTACTGGTCAGCGTGTGTGCGTCAGACCCATAAACATCACCCACTCTGTACTTTCAAGTCTTTTATTATCATTTTTTAAGGATGAAACCTTTAAAATTAAAATTTGAACTTCTGGACCAAATAATATGAACTGATCCTCAGTGTGGGAGTGGTGAGGAACCCCTGAAGGTTCCTCGAGGCTCTTCTCCTTCTGAGAGTGCAGCACAATAAACCGTGACAGCAACAGAGTCGGCCTGCTGTGGAGCTGCACCAGAGGCTGCCCCAGAGGTTCAAAGTGTGAACCCACCACCCATAAGTACAGGCATGGGGGGTCAGGTGCTGTGCAGGCAGGGCACTGCAGACTGATAGCAGGAGAACCACATTAAAAAGACAGAATACAGGACAGAAAAGAAGAAAATATAGTTAAAATAATTAAAATGAAAAACAGTGATGATACTTAAATAAATTAAACACTAACTGTAAAAACAGCACCAGGTTAAAAATAGTAAGAGAATGAATAATAAAAGTATTAATGATGAAAAGTTTTTAAAAAGTCTACAAAAACATCAGAAACCCTTTAAACTGCAGGAAGAAAACTCTGACAGTGAGCTTCATTAAAACCACGGACACCTCAGATCTAACAGAGAGCAAGCAGGAAGCTCGTTAAGATGATTTCAGACGGTTAAATTTGGACGGCAGATTATTCAGAGCCTGCAGGAAATAACAGAGAAACCTGAGTGACATGACGGAGGGGACTGACAGAAGCTGATGGATCAAGTGTCAGAAAATTAGAAATAATTAACATACAAATGGGAGTATTTGTCAGGGCAGATATTACAACAGAAACTCTGAAACACACTCATAAACATCCAAACCTCAACAAATCCGAGTATTTTCATCTGATTTCAGTTATTTTTCTAAGTCACATTATCATTTCAGTCAGTTTGAGTTCTTCCTAAAGTCTAGTTTGTATTTGTATTTCAGAAACTTGTTTGAGTTTTAGTGTGCGAGCCTCTCTCTGCTGGACGTGCCAGTACTGAATGCGTTTGTGATGAAAGTGGGATTATAACAGTGCTGCTGTCCACACTGACTGATTTCTGCTTTAATTATGTCACTTCTGCTGCTCTGTTTCATTGGCAGCTGCAGCGTGTGAGCTCAGAGGAAACCGTGGAAACATCTCAGTGCTTACAGTTCCTGAGAAACGTCTGCAGGTCGAGACACACGGCAACAGACACAGCAGCCCACCCTGAAACATGCACGGTTAAAAACAGCCCACTGTGGGTGCTTTCCACTGCACCATCACTTCCAGCAGCTGTCTGTGGGGTCTGTGAGTGAAACATCCTCACGTCCTTTTACTAAACTTCTCAGCTGCAGGTATTCACAGAAAAATGTTCGATTCAGAATAAACGGACTGTATGCGTCGGTTCTTCAGAGGAACTGATAACAGGTGAGTGTGGATGATACAGATCTTGGATCTTTTCTGTAGAAGCTCAAAGTTTAAATGAAGATCTGAAAAGCTGGTTTCTCCGTATCAGACTGTACTGACACAAAGAGGGACTCTTTACATATTTTCTCACTTCATACAGATTTAACATTTGGATCATCAGACTGCAGTTTTTCACTGTGTCACAGTGTAAATAAACAGGAAGATGAAGTTTTAGACCTACTGTGTGTGTCCAATGAGGAAAAGCACCTGTTGAAAATATGTGAACCTCTTTAATTAAATTAAATTCAAATTTACTTTTAACTTTAAGTCACTATTGCAGAACCTTTGAAATGAACAGAGCCTTTACAGTATTTTACCAAAACATGTTGAGAGGTTCAGACCGTCTGTAAAGATGTGACACACCACGTTCACTTTCTGGTGTCTTACTGGAGAACGAAGCAGCCGAGGTGACAGCGCCCTCTGCTGGTGATTTAGAAGCATTATGAAAGAGTCAGAGGTGCTCAGCTCCTTTAGAGGCTTCCCTCCATTTACCGTCTGACTCTGATTCATGTGGCTCAGATGGTTTCCTTTTCCTGCCTGGCTGCATTAAAACTCATGAATTTACTCAAGAGTTTTTGTATCTAAACTTATGAACTTTAAGTTCACACAGTACCAGAATTCATTCAAATATTCCTAATTTTGGACTTTGTTTGTACCAATAAACAGTCCTGGACAGTCCAGAAATGGTTCTATCATTTTAGGCTCCACTGTCTCTGCACATCACTGTAACATAACAGATTTACATGACTGACTCTTCTCTCTAACCCCGATGTAGAACCAGAAAACTCCAGTCGTGTATTTTCTGCTGGGGTTTGTTTTTCTGTTTTTCTCTCCAGGTGGGTGGGCTGGCACATTTATTCCTGTCTCTGCCTCCGGGCTTACATCTGCACACCTGCAAAGCATTGTTCATCAGGAGGCTGTGCATTTAAGGACCAGCTGTGGCAGTGATTCCCTGCCAGATTGTACGTCCATTATAGTGGTAAGCTGGCTCTTACTTACCGCTCGGTAACTCCGGTATTCTGTTTGAAAAATCTGCTTGTTTACCTGCTCTGCCTTGTGGAAATCCAAGCCCACAGCTGGAACGGCACCTCCTCGTCACTGAAGCTCTGTGCTCTCCTGTGGAAACAAGCATTCACCTCCCTGCCCACTCTCCACCAACACTGGAGCCCAGCCTGCCTACCGACACTGACCCCCCGAGACCCAAACCCTCCGAATACCAAGCAAGGAGCATAAAACCAGTCACTAAAGCTGCCCCATTCCTTCTCTCTGCTCTCACCTCCAATATGAGAAAACAAGCCTAACAAATACACACTGTGGACATCATTTTGTAGACATCCTGAAAACAACGCAGAAAAATCAACGAACAGATGCAAATTAAACAATGAGTAAAAGTTAGCTTTGATATTTCATTCAATTTGTTTTTATCATTACAATAATGTACAGTAAAATAAATGTGAATTACTGAACAATAATTTAAGAACTTCAATGTTTATCCCTTTCTTTTACTGTGAAGCGCACTGTGGAAATATTCACACTGAAAGCAGTAAATGTACTTAGAAATTATGTTAGTTTCTGAGTTGCTGAGCAAGGCATCATTTGGGAGCAATGCCAGCCTGCAGTAAATGGGGAAAAGTAAAAAACCTCTTAATAGATGTAATTAGTCATTAACTGAAGGTGCCAGAATGGCAGATAACTCGTGCTGCTGTGGGAGAAAACATTACATTCAGTTTCATAAATATTCGCTTTAATGAAATTGGCTTTTAAGATATAGCACTTGTGAAAAGCTTGGTTGTGCTTTCTGGTGTCTCTAAACTTACGACTGGTGCTGAATCTGGAATGTTTAACATGCAAACATCTACAACATTCAAATAATTTGTCAGACATTTTTTATTCAGTTTGTTTTGCAGTTTCATCAAAAACCAAAATGTTTTTTTTCTCCACATTTCATGCAGTATACTTACCTGTTTTTATGTCCAGCTTAAAGCAAAGTTTATCATTGATCTAACTACCTGCACACACTGCAGTCAGACTCGGACTCTGTACCAGTTTGACTCTCAGTGTATTGGTAGAGGTTAGAGTCATAAAGAGGTTCATTTTTGTAAAACATAATTAAATGACACTGACAAATCCAAAATGTTTTCTTAAATATCAGCTGATGCTAGCTTGGTTATCAGTCTGCATCCACAGACAGATACCTGCTAATCAGTAACATCCAAATCAAATCCTAGAATTTCACTGAGCACCAAAACTGGAGCTCAGACTTCTTGGACGGTCTGTTAGTCCAATTAACCGCACAGCAGCCATATTATTGGTCAGATAACTGCATTAAAAATGCTCCAAAAGGCTCCAGCAGCACAAACACGGTCCAGAGGTCCAGTTCAGGGACTCCAATGAGCTGAGGTGACGCTTTGTCAGAGTGTGTGGTGAGTAGAGGTTAGGACCCACATGCACGAGGCTGAATGACTTAGCTGTCCAAAATTAACAAAGACTAAAATGTAACAAACAGAAATCAAAAACAAGTACCAGGAGCCAGTGAAGCAGAGCAAACTAGGGCAGCACATCAGGGGTGCTAACAGACACTTTGATGAAGGACAAATGGAAAACAGGACTATTTATACACTGAGGACTAACCACTCAACTAGACACGGGATGGAGCAGAAGATGGGTGAAAGTAATTAACAGACCAATCCTGAAATCCAAATTCAGGGCCTTTCAACGGTCGCTTGGGAGCGCAGGCACTGAAGAGACACAAGGCAGCATTACCTCATCATACTGGGCAGCATTAGTTCTGTCGTTTGAAGCAGCGAGGCTGAGGTCCTGTGCTATGGCAATGAGTCTGGGATGCGCTGTGGCACATTCTCACCTCCTCTGAGCTGGTCAGAACAGGTGAGAATAATGGGGGAATCAGAGGAAGACACAGAAGTAAAACTAACCTTCAAACAAACAGGAAGTGACCAAAAGACAAATGCTAAACAGACACAAAAACTTGGACTAAAAAATAACAGAAAAGGGAGCATAGGAGGGTAAATTAAATTCAGTTTTATTTATATAGCGCCAAATCACAACAACAGTCGCCTCAAGGCGCTTTATATTTTAGGGTAAAGACCCTACAATGTTAGACAGAAAACCCCAACAGTCAGATGACCCCCTATGAGCAAGCACTTGGCAACAGTGGGAAGGAAAAACTCCCTTTTAACAGGAAGAAACCTCCGGCAGAACCAGGCTCAGGGAGGGGCAGCCATCTGCCGTGACCGGTTGGGGATGAGGGGAAACAGAAGAGAGCAGAGGGAGACAGGACAAAAAGGCACACC
>VUQI01037625.1:1913-15745 GCA_015106735.1 Paratilapia polleni | reverse complement strand
AAAAAAAAAAACCCGTTAAAAAAAAAAAAAAAAAAAAAAAAAGATTTTTTGGACCTAATCTGGCACCCACTCTACATGGAAAGATGATAGTTGTGTGATCTGCTCCTGTTTGCCAAATCTGGGCCAAAATTTAGCCACAGCAATGCAGCATGTCAAGAAAATAAAAAATAGAGTCCATCCATCTTATACCACTTTGCCAGGTCCAGGTTGATGCTCAGACCTTCCTCTCACCAGCCACCTCCTCAAGCTCTTTTGGAGGACACCGAGGGGTTCCCAAGCCATCTGAGAGACATATCTATTCAGCATTTTCTGGGTCTGCCTCAGGGCCTCCTTCTGGTTGGACTTGCTTGACATTTAAGACACCACACTTAAGAGGGATCCTGCTCAGATGTCTGAACCCCCTGAACTGGCTTCTTTCACTGTGGGGGACTAGCAGCTCTAAATTCTCCTAAATTCAAGTTTTCTCAACTCCCCAGGTGAGCGATTGGAGCGACTGCCAATGAGAGCAAAGGATACTGTTGAATAACATGTTAGAGGGTGGTAAATACGTTACAGGGTTACCTAGGCAGCCGGAGCCTTGAACTTCTGCTAGCAGCAAACCTCGAGGAGGTCACTACTCGATTAAGCCAGAAGGATCTCCATCTCCACAAAAAGCAAAGATGTGATCTTGTAACCAGAACCAGAAACCTTCTACCCCTTGGCTGCACCAAGAAAATTCTGTCCGTACAAATTATGAACAGAATTGGTGACAAACAGCAACCCTGAGAAAGTCCAGCACCTACCAGATTTGGGTCATATTCACATTAACCACACAGACAACTTTATGCTCACATCCAGTCTGCACATTACTGAGTGCTCCACATCTTTGCCAAAAACCTCCCACATTTGATTTGGAATATTTGGGTCACAAGCCATCTGAAGCTTAGATACATCAATGGACAGTTAGACAGCCATCAGTGTCAAATCATTTCCAGAAGTGACCCACATCTGCATGAAATCTGAAGACCAAAAAGTGAACAAGTTCATCAGGAACAAACGGAACACCTGATAATTTTGCTCTGCCCGTGTATTGTGTACCTACTGTATATATTTTTGCTAGTAATATTTATTTTTTGTATTTACAACTGATGATTATCTGTTAATTAAAACACAGTATACAGATTTCCAGTGGTTTTTAAACAGATTGCACTTGACACACTTCATTACAAAACTACAGACTTTTATTGTTGATGACACAGAGGCAAAACACACAATCACAGTATAAATAATGAAACTTATGACACTTCCAACCTCACTAAAACGTGTTCTGAAATAACCGAAAAGCAGAAAAAGTCTAAATCACAGAAATGAAATGTCACAGTTACAAAGAAGCAGGACATAAACATTTTATTTGGCTCAAGACTACGGTGCCTTCAAAAGATCTCCTAAATAAAAACAACACGCCCTCATTTAATTCAAAATTACCAAATGGTCGTTTATTTGTTGCTTGGATCTTGGAAAGTTTTTGTCGCCCAGTTTTATTCTTCATTTGACATCATATTATTTAAAAAAAAAATTTAAAAAAAACAGTTAAATGCCCCTCAGACCCACAGCACACACGTGTTGGCTGATTAAACTTTGCTCAGATTAAAGTTCACAGCGTTTTGTCAGAGCAGGAAGAGCTCAGGGACCAGTTTCAAAACTGGTCTATATGGTGAGACCAGTCTAAAATTAAATTTTGTCCTTTAGTGCATTGCAAGAAAAAAATAAGTTCTTTACTAATTGTCCAAATTATAGAATTCTTTTGTAGGAATCAGCGTGAAACACTGCTCATAATTTGTGGTTTGAGAATGACAAGAGGAGAAAGTTTTTCCAAGACCACAGTGGCAATTTACTGGGATAATTCAGAGAATTATAAAAAAGTAACACATCCCAGACTTTTTTCTTTTTTAAATGGGCTCATGCGTTTCCTGCTGTAGTGAAAGGAGCTGAGCAGTTTGCTCTGTTTGTTTGATCAGCCTTGTTTTCTTTGTTTTCTAATGTTAGTCTTAATTTGACCAGACTTCATGATTTCATATATATTTAGGACAGTTATACAACTTAAACATTTACATATCTTCAAAGTCAAAGCCAGTATAAACAATGGGCGTAGCCACCTTGATGGTCAGTGAAGTCCCTTTTTAAAGCTTCGAGCTGATTATTTTCGCTATCACCATCTTGGTGTTTCGAAACTAGGGGTATGGTCGAGTAGTCCAAACCAGAACTTCAATGACGTAGCAGCTCCTCCGGCTCACAATCCATCACAATTTGCAGGTTATTACCTGTAAAATGACAAAGTTTGGGTGAAGACCCATAAATTCGATTAAATTCTGACCAGTCCTGCAGGAGGAGTAGTGATTCTTGTGAATTGTGGCCAGATGAGCTAAAACTTACCTCCTACCTCCTTTTCCTAATCACTTTTCCTTGACCTCATGATGTTTCTACTGAGGTTAAGGAAAGGTGTGAAGGAGCATGAAAAAGGATGTAGGAAAGGAGAAGGGTGGTGCTCAGTGAATCCAAATGTGCTTACCCCGGGCTCCTTAACAGTATGACAGCAAGATCTGCTGTATTGAAACTACAATGTCCAGAAGATGGATTACAACCTGTTGTTTCATGCAGGTCATATAAAGAAGAACGACCAGTGAAAAATGATTTCATTACAAAGCTTGGAACTTTAAAGAAAAAGGAACATAGATCCTAAAAAACAAAATAAATCTTATTTTTTCTGCTGAAGAGTGATCCGATGTAACTCCTATCCAAGCTGATCTGAAGTGAAAATTAATTCATGATTATCCTAAAGCCTGGCAATCCAGCAACAGACAATTAACAACTAACGGGAAACAACTAACTAATGCAACCTGAACCAAACTCCCAGAGGCTCGTTTGCCCACAGATTTCCATACAACCGTAGGTTTTCTTGCAGTCGCCCCCTTCTGGCCATTTAAGAGACCTGGAAGCTCTGTCCATGCTTTTCACAAAAGTTCATACCGTTATCAACCTCCTTGCCCTGACATTAATTCTAACCCTAACTTTCACTTGCCATTTTCTGTCTTTTCTGTCTAATTTGTAGGGTCTTAAATATAAAGCGCCTTGAGGCGACTGTTGTTGTGATTTGGCGCTGTACAAATAAAATTGAAATTGAAATTGAATTTAAAATACATAAACATGACAAGCAAAATGTGCTGCCTTAAGTGGTGCTTCTCATACACAATATGATGATACTCTAAGCCATTATGCCATATGATTACATGTGGCTGCATTCAGTTTAAATGAGCTAGCTCTATAGTCCTGTTTTTGTGCACAATGGCTCATTATCATGTTCTACATGTTAACTTTTTAAATGAGTTTTTCTGTTCTTCACCTGCAGTGACCAGTGCTGTGAAAAAGGTCTGTTAAACTAGATAACCGGACTCCATGTAGCCATAAAACTGATAAAGCCACCATTTCAGTTACTGTTGCGAGTGAAACTAATGTAACGGAGAAATGTAAAAATAAAAATAAATCACCTGCATGCAGAGATTTTAACAAGGCTTTAAACATTAGAAAAACAGAGGAAAGTGCTGATTTAAAATACAAAGCAAGATATATTAATCAAATATTCAAACAATGTGGAAATATGCAAAATGCAGAAATATACTGTTATAAATATTCCCCTTGGTTGGTAATACAACCTTAAAAAATAAACCAGAGTCTGTGTCCTCAAAACAGCTTCAAAAGCTCCATCATGTTTACATATTCAGGATGATATTGAAATGGTGTACTGTCAACCACTACTGATTCTGTTTTTTCGCTGTATCTTATGATTGCAATAATCAAGAAGAAGTTTCATTTCGTCTCATGCGTCGTGTGTTTTCTCCTCGACCGTCACCTTACCTTTTGCTTCCAAATTCAGTATCTCTGTGCTTTCATCTGTTGTTTCTTCCTGTCCTCCGTCTCTCTCTGGTTTTTTGGCTGTAAGAGGAAAAAAAAAAACTGTTCAGTCTTACAAGAAAATATGACAAAAACATGAAAGCCAAAGACTGGGGCACAGTTTTAGGAGAGCTTTAGTAGGATTAACGATTTAAAACAAGTAGAATTCTCTAAAAATTCACATTTACAGGGTGGACACAACCATTAAGTGTACATCATTAATAGTTACAGGACTGAAAGAACATTATAAATGGATGTCATTTGTACAAGAAAGGCCCACAATTGTCCTTCAAGTAAATGAGACACCTATATAAGCTGTGGTTTTGTTCATCTTTATAATCATTTGGTGCATCTCTGTGATCATTTTGCATCTCTTTGCAGTTCGTTGGGTGTCTCTTTTCCATTTTTTTCCCCAATACTGAACAAGCCAGCTTCTTATTGCCTTCCAGCTCCGGTAGGGATGGGCAACAAATTTGTGGTCAGGCGGTAACTAACACTAATGTTTGATCATGCACTTTATTTTTTTGACTGCCACACATTCCATGCCTCTCTGGCCATCCTGAAACTGTAGCTGAATGCAAGATAATTCCACAAACTTTCACAGCAACTCCTATTACATGAATGTACCTCGGGCTTTGTAGGGATAGGATCACTTTCTGGGTCATCCCAGGAGCCAGTCCTGTTAAGTTTTTTTTTTTTTTTTTTTATTGTGTATCAAACTCATTACTTAGCTTTCATTTTTGTGGCAAACTGCTTAAAACATTAAAACGGCAAAACACCACTGCCCTGTATGACAGACACAGGAGAAAACTCAGTCCAATAAAGGCAGAGACTGTGATGTACTGTAGATAGTCTGAAACGGGGAATTAGAAGAAAAACTACCGGGTTACACAATTTACAACTATAAACATGCATGCTTACTAAAAATATTATCCTCCTTCTTATCTCCTAAAACCAGACAAACTGGACTCACCAATCTGATATATTTGCCACTCACACATCTTCAGATTTCTTGGTATTACATATCAGAAACCAGCCGGGTTAATATCAGGCTCACTGTGTTTATTCTTACTTACTCCATGTTAATTTCACCTCATGTTAGTGTAGTTGTAGACTTGTGAATTTTCTTTGTATGCAGCTGCTTTTAGTATTCAGTTGTGTCCTTACCTTCAGTTACTGTAACGTCAGTCCAGGTGACGTACACCTCTTCAGGTGTGCTGACCTCACAGGTGTAGGTTCCCTGGTGCTCCAGCTTCAGGCTGTGCAGATGCAGGCTGCTTAATGCTGAACGGTTGGAGGACACATGAGGCTTCCACTGATCCCAGACCTTCACCTGTAACTTCTGATCCACGACACTGATCGATGCGATGGGATCCAAGCGTCTGAACCTCCAGGTGAGATTAAAGTTTTGCAAAATGCCGTGAGGCAGACTGCAGGAAATCATCACGTCACTGCCTTTGGTGGTCAGGATGGAAGCTACAACAAAGAGTAAGAAGAAGGTTTGTGCAAAGCTACTTTATCTTTACACCAAAGATACATAAGAGTTAATTACCTTCGTGTTTAAGGAAAGCTGTTTTTTTGTTGGTGTCGCTGGTCACGCAACAGATGTAAGTCAGGTTTGTGCTGTTTCCCGCCACCATCAGTGAACTCTGAATATTATAGAGGCTGAGTTGGTTTTTCAGTTGGAGGATCTTTTGACCAAGTGAGTGTTGCAGCCGGGTAGACACCTTCAGCTCTGCAGGTGACCTCATTGCCACTAAACTCGATGTCAACCTCTCGGACCGGAGCTAACAGGAGTAACAATAATCAAAAACACAAATGATTAATCCTCTGTATAGATTTTTGTTAAACAGTCATAGCAATGCTGAATGTCACCCAAGAACGAATAAAATAAAACAACCAGTCGCATCTGTGCTGAACGTGGTACACATTTGTTTAATTATATTTGGTTCCCTCCATCCACCCATTTTCTGCTTCTAATCCAGGTCCGGGTCGTGGGGACAGCACTGAAGCAGAGATGCTCTCCTCCTTCACATGCTCCAGCTCTTCTGGGGGGGCATCAAGGTGTTCCCAAACCAGCCGAGAGACATAATCTCTCCAGCGTGTCTTGGGTCTACCTCAGGGCCTCCTCCCAGTTGGACATGCCCATAATGCCACAACAAGGAGGCATCCAGGTGGGATGCATAAACCACCTCAACTGGCCCCACCTTATACTCCTCCCCCTATCTTTAAAAGGTGAGCCCAGACACCCTTCAAAGGAAGCCAGTTTCTCCTGGTTGTATCTTGAACTCATTCTTTTGGTCGCTACCCACAGCTCGTGGCCATAGTTTAGGGTAGGAAGGTAAATCAACACTTTTGCCTTTATTGTCAGCTCTCTCTTCACCACATCAGATGGGTACAGCATCTGTATCACTGCAGATGTTGCACCAATCGGTTTCCCATGTCACTCTCTCCCTACTCATAGCCACAACCCTGAGATACTTGAACTGCCTCTGCGACCCAGACTTGGATAAGAGGTAGAAAATGGATGGCTGGAGGAGGCTGTTTACTAGAGGAAATGAAATTACTATAGTGTCAGTAACATGGTCATCGAAACAGCTCTACAGCTGGTCAAAAAAACTACAGTGTACCTTTAAGACAGAAGGCGAACAACACCAAAACATGTAGCTATAACTTAATTGCAGCATGTTTTTTTCTTTTTTTCCACAATATTTTACTGCAGAGATTAGAACATACCTTGGGTATCAAAGAAATTGGCAAGCAGACTGATGAACTGAATGCTCTGTTGTGACAAACACATTTGCTTTGCCAAGAGAAGCTCTATAAACTCTCTATAAGTTCCTCTTGGTCCATTTCTTTTTGTTTTATTGTTTATTGTCCAAATTATATAATAATGCCAGAACTGACATGTGGGGAGAAGAAAAGAGAAGGGGAGGCTATAAAGAAAAACAAGAGAATGAGGTCACCAATCGCTGCATCTGTAACAAAACAGTCAAAAAGCAAACAGCAGCTGAAAGAGAGAAAAAACCCCCAAAAACAAACAAACAAAAAACAAACATGATACACAAAGAAACATTCAATCTTGATGTGTGTGTGTGTCTGTTTGTCACACAATGCACTTAATAATGAGGGTGATAAGCTGCACCCACCCACCCAGGAGCCAGAGGCAGACAGAGATAGGCCCAGGAGACCAGGGCCGTCCACAACCGCCCAGAGTACTGAGGACCCGAGGCCACACGTCCCAATGACAACCGTGTGTCCACCCCAGCAGGAGGAAGAGGGAGATCCAGATGGAGCCACCCCGGTCAAAGGGTAGGAGCCCCGGAGGGCCAGCGGCAACAGGTGGCCGACCCCGCCCGAGGCCAGCCACCCCAGCGCAAACTGAGGACTGGGCCCCAGGAACCCAGGTGCCCGAGGACCGCGCACCACCCGGCAGAGACCCACCCCCCAGCGCCAAGGAGGTCCGAACCACCCAGGACCGCAATCCCCAAGGAAGCAGGTCAGCAGCCACGCCAAGGCGTCCAGCCACGTGCCCCGGAGCCTCCAAACGCCCGTGTCCCCAGGGAGGCAGCAACGACCAGCTGGGGGAGGCAGCAACAACCACCAGGGAGGGGCAGCCCCCCACCCTCCATAACCATGTCCATATGTATTTTCTACCTCAGCTGCTTTGCACTGACACCAAAACATGCTGACTTCCATCTAGCTCAACGTACCTTTTATAACAAGAGAGATGATGCTAGATTCGTCGGTTCGGGGCACTGTCATGGTGATACAGAAGTATTTGCCTTGGTCGTGTGGCGTGACGTTTCTCAGCAGCAGTGTGGCGTTTCCCTCCAGGACCTGGTCTACATAAAGGCCAGTTCTTCCTCTGTACATATCAGCCGCCAAGTTGTGGCCAATCACAAAGCTGGTGTCACCGTAACACGTGCAGCTCACCACGGCTTTCTTCTTGTACCACATGATCCTCGCACCTTTGCCATCGGATTGGAACTGACAGGGCAGCACACGTTCCTCTGAGTTCAGACAGATGACAGTAAACTCTATAAAGACACGAGACATCTTTGTAACACCAGCATCTGGAGTGCCAGGAACAGTGCTGCAGGTGGAAGAGCTTCAAACTAAGAGTTTAACAACGTTATGGCATTGACTTTAATATAATCCAGAATCACCATTATTTTTTTTATCTTTAAATAAACATTTTTAATTTATATTCATTTAATAAAATTGTTATTTTATTATTTTTTATTTTGCATTCATGAAAATATTTTTTAAATAAATATATTTGGATTGGAAGCCACATCTCTCTTTTTAATTCTGTTTTTACAAATGCCTGCAAATGTGGTCTGCTGGGTTATAAGGTGGTTCTTTATGGCTCAGTCACACTAGATTGAAAATAGGATGGCAACCTTCTTATGAATAGGAAGTCAGAGACCGATTGCAAGTAGCTGTGGTGACCACTTTTGATCGTAAGGCAATTGCACAGGTCACCTGGTGGGAGGCAGCCTGTCTCCAAACAATCATGGTCCAACTCAGACTGACTCCAGTCACTCTCTGGCAAAGGTTGGCAAATAATTGCTGTCTAATTTCGAAATGCAGACAGATTGCTAGCACGCTGCAATCAGTCTGAGTCAGTCTGCACTGTTGAGTGCAACTCATCTGTAATGCATCTCTTTGCATGTAATGCATGTAGTTATTGTGAATTTCTGTGTATCTAGACAGCAACAGACTTACAATTTTCACCAATTTTTCACAGTTAATCACAAACAGATTGCATGTAATTGGCAAATTGACCCCAGTCTGATAGCAGACTGATTCCGTCTTATTGCAGTTTTATTGCCGTGTTGATGCACCAAAGTCACTTTGAAGACGGAAACTGACTGCAAGTGGTCACAGACCCCGTCCCCTTTTTCAAAGCAAGCATTTCAAAGTTCATTGTACACAGCTGCAGTAATTTTGTTTGTGCCATGGTCTCCAACCACTTTTTTCCCCTAGCGTGACTGTGGCATAAAGTAGATGGTCATGGTTTCCCACCAACAGTCACTCTGGTGTTAGATGATAACTGTAATATTTAAATATAAAATACATATTACCATAAATAATTGTGTATTTTTATTGCCTTTGTACAGTTATGTTTACAGACTCCCACCATGTGTATACACTTAGTTTGCCAAAAGAAAAAACAAACAAAAAACCCCCGACACACATAATAAACAACATATAGATTAATTTTGATGGGATTATTATGTTTTTGTAATTGTAATTTTCTATAGATATTATGATAATATTGTGATATTGTAATGAGTTCTTCTGACCACTGTGAAAATCTGACATTGTGAAAGCTCTACTGCAGACACTGAAAACAAAAAGTGACATTTAGGTCTTCGTATTTGTTTCGAGCATAAACAAATCTTGGTAGTCATGACTAACTTTTCAGGGCCCTTAGTCCACGCTTCTGAAACCCTTTACTGTAAATATTCAGTTGGCATGTCTGTGTGCTTCCTTGGTGTAGTGGATAACACATTTGCCTTTCATGCAAAAGGTAGCTGGTTCAAATCCACATGTCTCCCTAGGGGTAAAAGTCTGCCAAATCAAACATGTGGAGTGACCCCTTGTGACAAGGGAGCAGCTGAAAGTAGCTTCTCTTCATTTGGCATTTCTGTCAACAAGAAAGTAGCTTGATGGGATCTACACATACAGAAGGCTAATAAAAACATTACCTGTGTATTTACAGGATCTTCTTCTTTCAGCCACTCCCTTTAGGGGTTGCCACAGTGATCATGAGAGTGAGAGATGAATGCCTCCTCTACCAGTGTCCTGATATTACATTACACTATACTTCATTATCTCCATAGATACAACAAGCTGACACTTTCTCCACAACAGTCAACTTAAATTGAACAAAACAGTTTAAGTTTATAATGTATTCTTTCTTGTACTTTAAAATGTTGAAATAATGATAAACAATGTTTTTAAGATGAGTACTGTTAAAGGTAGTGGGATGCATGTAAAAACAGAACATTTGTACATCAACTACTGTTACAAGCAATGCGACCTCCATGTGAAATGTAGGTTTCTCTCCAGCTGTATTTGGAAGAATAAACTTATTTATCTTTTAATGCAGGGTCTCTAAATGTTTACAAGCATATGTGAAGTGTATTTTTCTGATTTATTTTAACAGTCATTCAGTGTGCCTTACTCGTATGCATCTAACTGCTTACATTTTCCGTGTCCTGGAGATAAAATCCAGAGTAGAGCTCAGAGAAAAAGTCCTTTATCTGCTGCCATAGTCCATCTCTCTGAGCTGCACAGCAGACTGATGGGAGCAGTGTGTCTTTGTTGTTTTCCACTCCTCGGATCAAGTTACCTGGATTGACATCTCCGCCCCACAGAGCAGGTATATGGAATTTTCCCATGACCAGAGGGCTGTACTAAAAAGCGAGACTAATAGGGTTAGTGGGGTAAGTTGAACTTAAAGTCAGAGTTTTCAGTGTCACAAAGTTGTCTCTCTTTTTAGCTTAAAGCTTAAAATAGCAAACAGTTAGTCAAGTGCAACTGTCTAAAACACTCAGACAGTTTCAGACAGTTATTTTTTTTCTAGTTTTGGCTCTGTATGATGCCAAAGAGAGTGGATGTCCCTCATATGGTCATCTCAGGCACAAAGATCTGAGCACAGAAGCCCCGCCCACCTGCAGTTCTATTAGTGTATGTGAAGAGCAGCCAATCAGAGGAAAGATAGTTTAAAAGGGGAGGGGCTAAAACAGCTTATTTCAGACAGAGGATGAACTGAGGGGCTGCACCAAGACCCAGGATAAGTAGTATTCCACTGGAAGTCATGCAAAGCAAATAGCTCTGATAGAGTCTGAGAATAAAAATGTGGGGCTGGAATTGAGCAGACCAGGTCCAGTTTATTAAAAATAAAAGGGCTTGGATTTTAATGCTCAACTGATAAGAGAGAAATTTTAAGTAAAATGGTGAAATGTGACCTAAAATTGCTCTGAATACAAGAGCTAAATGGTTTTGTTAAGTAGTACTGCAGAAACAAGCTAGGACACCCTTTGTAGACACATTTTGCTGGTGGGACTGTACAAAATATTGAATTATTCAGGATCAAAAGCAGCTTTGCAGAAAAAGCCAGTGAGCAATACTGCTTTTGTTGGACGATATGCAGTTCAGTCCAAGATACATGATGATTTTATTGCTACTGATTTAAAGATTTTATAATAATCCAAATAAATTGCTTTCAAAGAATATTCAGGAATGGTTGATTCACAGTTGCGGTGTGTGTTTGTGAAGCTGTCTGAGCCCAGCCCACATTGAAACTTCAACAGTGCACGAGAGGACAGAAACAGTGACGAAAGATGGCACCAAACTGTGTCTCAACATGTTTTTTTTCTGTTCTCATGATGGTAGTTAAAACCATTTACTGACATGTTGACTAAAATGTTGGAAAGATTTGTTTGCATATTTTTTAGTCATCTAACATGCATGCAAACATGATGGTGAGGTCATGAAAAATGATTAAGGTCGTCTCCATAACTTACTGACATATTGTATGGTACAACTATCATTACAGACCTGTGAAACTTCAATTAACTGCTGATAAACTGACTGTAATAACATGACAGTCATGTTTTTGGTATTGAGGATGCGAGGAAATTAAGCTCCCCTTCTCATTTCTCAGTTTGACTATCCTTAGTTCCTCTTCTTGAGTCCTCTTCCCTCCCACTTGAGATGCAAGAAGAGGAGGTGAGTAGGAGCAGAGGAGTTGAGGCAGCAGGCATGTAACAAAATGAGTCATCCTTCCTTTGGAGCCTCATTTTAAAGCAAATTTGATAAAATTTGACCTTTAGCACAGCTGCATTGTCTATCCATCATCTGTTGTGTTATATACCTGTTGCATTGACTCCTCTCTCCTCATGTCTCTTCCTCACATCCTCTTCTTGCATCTCTGGTGGGAGGGACTAAGACACAAAGAATGGAGTGTATACCTTTGAAGCTGAGGACTCAGTTGCAAAGAGTTTCTGTTTGGTCTCTCTCTGCTCCTCTGTTCTGTTGGCAGATGGCTGGTCCTCCCTGATCCTGGTTCTGCTGCAGGCAAAACTCTGAAACTATTGCTAAATGTAGTCAGAAAAATAGGCAAAAACCACTGGAGATGCAGCTTCAAATTGCAGAAAATAGTTTCTTGAAGGCAGATTTCAATGAACTCAGAGCTCAGACAAAAATCAGCAAAAACAGACAAAGCGCCCCCGTTGGGTTAAGCCTTAGACAAACAAATCAGACACCATCGAAGACGAAAAAGACTTTCGGGGATTCTCAATTTATAGAGGGTGGTCTACTATACCCACCTATTTGGCAAATTTCCACTCATGATTTCACCCCTGGCAGGTGTTCAGCTCCAAAAACCAATATTCTCTAGTTTTCTGTTTACCACTTTCAAGACTTCACTACATCATTTCCTTGTCAAAACATCCCCTTTTGAAGCACCTAGGCTCTCCCATGTGTTTGCCCAATTATTTTAGGGAATCATCCAATTAGCTCATGAACTTGGACAGTGTCCATATACACACACAGATCACTCCACATGTGGATCACTTGTGCTCTGAATATTTCTCTATGTAGTGAGATGAGTACATTACCTTTAAATGAGTAAGAACTAAAATAAAGTGTCCTATAGTGCTAATCTATTGTGATACTCCAGTATTTATCAATGTTTACTATAAGCTTAAGATGGCTTTGAATACTCCAGTGTTCATTACTTTCCAGTGTTTACTTTTGGTATAACATAATCCAATAAAAACATACAGATTAACTAATGATTATTGAATATACAGTAACTATACTTCTCATAGTATGCAATGTGAATAAAAAGTTATACTCTTCTCAATATGCAATGCTGCAAAGGTCCCCTACATCAGGGACCTGAAATTTTGCATAATTCATATTAAGAAGTGGATCTGTGGTTAAAATATGCTTGCCAACATTAACCCTAGACCTTGAAAAATGATGACTGAAGAGTGCCAGTCGTGTCTCACTCATGCCACAACCTCCCTGAGCTCTAAACATGCAAAAACATTCCAACAACATACAGTAACATCAGTTTAACATTCAGTAATATTGTGACATCAAGTCTAAAAAAAAATTTAATTAATTAAAAAAAAAAAAAAAATCAGATATCAACATCATGGCCATAATTTTTAAACAGACTCTAAAACTAACATTCGATTTAGAACTGAAACAGCTTTTCTGTTATCACACGATAGTGATAACGTTAGGCTATTGGACAAAAATGTTTTCTAAACAAGAGAAAAAGAAAAAAATTAGCCACATAAATAATAATTAAAATCATTTTAGCTATTTGCACATATGTCCTGTGGTTGTTTTGGAGCTTCTGTTAAAACTCACAGAGCCTAAAATTATTCTCCAATGTCACATTTCCACAAATACATTTCCAAAGTGCTACATAACGCTGTTCACAAGGCATCAAAAACTACAACTGATTAATCTTCATTAAACACATATAATAGTTACATGACTATAAATCTGCTCCTCTCATTTTCTTTAACAATTAAAATGCAGCAGGCTGTTAAAGGAGGACTTAAAGAGGAGACTGCTCCACAGATGATTTTAAAAGGGTGCTTGGAAGATAGTCCTCAGCGATGGTTCTGCTGATCCATGCTGATTAGTCAGTTTAGTTATTAGTCACAGTTGATGCCTGCTGCTATCAACTGGTTGCTTGTAAAGTTGCCTGCCATGCAGTCTCTCAAATTGCTGTGAAATAATAGTAACCCTGAAGGAAAATCCCCAAACTAAAACGTATTAATTGTCTTGACCCCTTTTATTGAAAACATGTTTGTGAGATTAATTATAAAAAAAAAAAAAAAAAAAAAAAAAAAATTTCCTTAATT
>VUQI01037622.1:0-24881 GCA_015106735.1 Paratilapia polleni | reverse complement strand
CTATCCCAATAGAGCACTTCGCTCTCTGCCTCCCATTCTACTTTTAAATACCCTAGGAACCACAAGTAAGCCTGCAGTCTGAGAGCAAAGTGCTCTATTGGGATAATATGGTATTATGAGGTCTTTAAGATATGATGGGGCCTGATTTTTTAAGACTTTGTATGTGAGGAGAAAGATTTTAAATTCAATTCTGGATTTAACTGGTAGCCAATGAAGAGAAGCTAATATGGGAGAAATATGGTCTCTCTTTCTAGTCCCTGTCAGTACTCTCGCTGCAGCATTCTGGATTCATTGAAGGCTTTTCAGGGAGCTTTTAGAACAACCTGATAATAATGAATTACAATAGTCCAGCCTAGAAGTAATAAATGCATGAACTAGTTTTTCAGCACCACTCTGAGACAGGATGCCTCTAATTTTAGAGATATTACGCAAATGCAAGAAAGCAGTCCTACATATTTGTTTAATGTGCACGTTGAAAGACATATCCTGGTCAAAAAGGACTCCAAGATTCCTCACAGTGTCACTGGAGGCAAAAGTAATGCCATCCAGAGTAAGCTAAGTGAAAGCTAATTTCAGATATTTTGATATTTTCACATAATAGTTTTGCAAGTTTTACTTAAATAAAAAAAAAAAAAAGTTATTGCACAGCTGATTGTGTTTTGGCAAACCCACTTTACAAAAGCCTCCTCTGCAAATGCAAACAGCGCATTTTTCACAGCTAATGTTTTAAATGGGGTTACCAAGAAAATTTACAATGGCACTGTTCTGTTAGTGTCCAGTAAACTGTGACGATGAGCAAGCATGAACCATAGCAGGACAATTAAACTGCGGCAGCTAAATGGAATGTAATCATCATTCATTTCTTTATTCACACCTGTGCTTTGTATGCAGTACTGTGTTAAAATGTCTAAGAAAATGTCCATTACAAAATTAAATTACATAATTAAAAAAAGAGTTGAAAAGTTAACACCTATGTATAAGTTTGTTCTTTGAGTGCTGTAGACATAAAGTATGACTTGTAGTAAGGCACTATGATTATCTTTATCTTGCAGTCAAGTTTCAGTTGTGCTTCAACCAAATATAACTATTGTATATGCACAGGTGCATTACACAGCTCAGCCACAGTATTAAAACCACTGACAAGTGAGGTAAAGAGCATCAAATGTCTCATTGGAATACAGTGTTCTGCTGGGAAACCTTGGGTGCAAAACAGAGGTCAACCACAATAAAACATCTGAACTGATCTTAAGTTCAAATGCCCAGATCCCAAATTCACCTAAAATATGAACAAATATCCCTAACATTTTTTGCTGAATGAAATATAGAAAAATCTATATTAGTGCTAAAACAATTGGTTGGTAGCTTTGTTTTTCACATTAGTGGTAGCATGGTGGCGTGGTGGTTAGCACTGTTGCCTCACAGCAAGAAGGTCCCGAGTTAGAATCCACCATCTGACCAGGGCCTTTCTGTGTGGAGTTTGCATGTTCTCCCCGTGTCTGTGTGGGTTTCCCCTGTTTTCCGGGTACTCCAGCTTCCTCCCACAGTCCAAAGACATGCAATTAGTGGGGTTAGGTTAATTGGTAATTCTAAATTGGCCGTAGGTGTGAATGTGAGTGTGAATGGTTGTCTGTCTCTCTCTGTTAGCCCTGCGACCTGTCCAGGGTGTACCCCGCCTCTCGCCCTATGGCAGCTGGGATAGGCTCCAGCCCCCACCCACGACCCTGAATAGGATAAGTGGAAGAAAATGGATGGATGGATCTACATTTGTATTTAAAAAAAAAAATGTTAGCTAATAAATGCGATCAATGAGCAAAGAAAATAGTGTGCAATATAAATCCAGGAAAATAAACCAGGGTTATGCATCCCAAAAATCTTACGTAACAACCAATCACATGCAAAAATTCAAGCCACTGCAAGCGCTAGTGAAGAGCGAAGAGGCGAGTACAAGTTCAACCAACATCTGTGTACACTGCAATGACTGAAGTCAATGCATAAATTAACATAAATCAGCAACTTTGCAATTTAAATTTTGCATTTTTAATTTTCCTCTTGTAGGGTAAGAAATCGTCTGAGATACCCCACAAGCAAATGAAGTGGATGGGAAAAAAGCATCAGCAAACCAGACAGTGTCAGGTTTTGCTTCCAGGTTGATATTCAAGTCAAATAGACACAACATTGCTTCCTTCTACATGCACACATCAACACACAACCATCTCCTAACCCTCAGAGAATGATATGAACTTGGTTATTTATTTCACCCTTTGTTCCCGTTTCTCATTTCCTTTTCTCGACAAACATCCGGTCCAAAACATATATCCATCATGCTCGAGCACTATTTTACATGACAACCCCCCCCCCAAAATCTTTTACAGCACTTCCTGTCTCACACGCATGTCCCCTCTTTCTCCATCTCATCTCCTCTTTCCTATCTGAACCATCTACCAGCCCCATTCTCCATTTTACTAATCTTCCCACCACCTCCAGCTAAATGAATCACCCCTTTCAATTTCTTGTTCACATTTCTCCCCATCCCAGGCTGCTCCATTCCCATTTTCACCTTCCATCAATCCCTCAACATGCCTCCATCAGATTCTGCCTTTTACACCTTAATTCCTTCCTTTTCCTTCTTGCCTCCCTCCCACTCCCTCCCTACATGGCTACCAGAATGGCTGGTAGGAGAGCATATAATTTGTCAGAGGAGGTGCTGTCAGTTGACTGCTCTCCAGGCTAAGAGCTGCTCTCCTCGCCCCTGGGTTCAGGGAGTCACGGCTCTGTTCCGCTCCGGGATTATGCAGATCTTAATTCCCTTCCGCTCACACCTGAGGGTGGCAGGGCATGAAATAAGAAAAGTGTTCACTGCAAATAAAACTTTTTGCCACCGAGAGCAGGGAAAGAGGGCGAGGGAGGAATAAAAGAAGGAGGTAAGGAAAGAGGAAGACAGAGGAGCTTGCTAGATGGACTGAAAGAGGGACTACATCGAAATATGACGCGTGTTGTAGGACACACAGTGAATGTGAACACAGGAGAATGGCTTTCTCTTTCCCCAGACACACTGAGAGCACACAATGACTAGTGTTTCCCCTGTTTATTTCCACAATAGTGAATAAACTAAGCACATTAAACAATATACTGTACACTGAGCTCCTTTTTTCAAAGGTGAATTCAAATGTTCAGTATACACCATCTTTCATTGGGTTTTATTTCCCAGTAAGCTTTGTAATCACTGGCTGTTGTTAAACTCTTCAGCACCACCGCCACGATTATCATAGCATACAGTGGAGTATTAATGGAGCGATTTAAAGGACTCACAAAGCCATCAGTCAACCCTGCAGTGCAACCGGGAATTCCACAGGTAGTTTGCCACCTCTGGGCGCTACAAACAGGGTTTAGTGTCTTTGTGGCTTCTTGGATAGTTGTATCTGTTTGCTTTGTGCGTAAACAGCTGGGCTGTTGTTTCTTTTTTTACACAACTGTGTCCACATTTGCTCGCATGTACATGGTCGCATTTTTCCCCCCTTCGCACCAGCATTAAAACGTTTTGGATGTTCATCTCTAATGAGCTACATTAAGTGATGAAGTGAAAAAGTCCATAAAATGACGGACGCGTTACGAACAGCTAGCAGCGACGACTGAAATGCTCAAAAAAGTTTATGTCAAGCAGTTGATGAGAGAGAAAATAACTCGCACAGACACAGAGAAAATAACAGATGTTATTGCCCCTCACCTGATAAAGCCTCCTTGGAAAAAGCAGAAAGACAAGACATACAGTATCCGAATGACCTGTGGGAGCATCCTCTGGCTCGAAATCTCTCCCCACACCCGATGAATAACTTGCAGATTAATTTTGGGAATCAGCAAATCCACTGAGAAGCTCATGAGACCGGACTAGAGGAAGAAGGCATCGTCTCTCTCAGTGATCCAAGCTTGTCTTTGGGTAAACTTCTCCCCCCCCTCCCACCAAGTCCAAGAGGGGTGCACACATGCAAACAGCAGGCTCTCTGCTTCAGGCGGCTGTACACGGCACTGGTCAGACTATCAGTGCGCTGGTGCTTGTGTTCAAGGGGAGTGTCGGTTTGCGTGTGTGTCTTTTTTTTCTTTTCCTTTTCCCTGACAATGTGGTTTCGTCTCCTTTTCACTGTATTTCCCTCCCTCGCTCCAAAAAATTTGAAACGAGTAAAGATTTAAAGGAACAGTAGCTTTTGTTTTGATGGCTGCCTCTGCTGTAATTAGCCTTAATTAGGATGGAGGGAGTGAGGCCTCTGATGATGGCTTAATTACACTCTGGCTGGTGACCAATTCGGACTGAAACACTCATAAAAATTTCAGTTTGGAAACGGACGATAAGGTCCTCTGAAAGATAAAGTGTGAAACTTCAATTTTTAGAATTTTTAGAATAAAACGCCTTTCTGAAAGTATTATTCACAGCACCGCTTCTCCATTTTGAAGTAAGCAAGTCACAGTCACCTGTCAGCAATCATCTTTGACCACCACAACCAGCTGCTTCCTAAACACAAATCCAAGTTTCTGCTGTGGCTTAATTACACTTCTACCATCTAGTTATCATTGGGAAACTAATGCTGTCAAGGAAGTGTGTCCTTAAGCTACCAATCAGCATGCAGAAGGCTAGCATTTTATGGACAGTATTGGCTTCCATTAAGCTCCATTCATTCCTATTCATTAAGGAGTATGGCAAGTGGCTTCTGCTGCATCCTGGTTGAATTGCAGCCAATTTCTGTATAATGGAATTAACAGGAAGTGGAATGACTCCCCGGAGATGGGCTCTCTTATCAACTAAGGCTAGCAAGCTTGATTAGAAGCTGTGCAGGTGCAACACACAGATACATATACCTGCTAATTACTGCAAACAGACTAGTAAAATACTAGAATGAGTAGGTAAATTAAAAAGAAGAAGAAAAAAATCAGCCACTTTTTAGTTGTTAGTTTTGAGGAAACTATCCATAGATACCAAAACCCCTTTTTGTACCTGGCTGTGAAATGCTTTTTAATGGTAAGTTGGGCATTTTAACATAGGAGTCTACAGGTATTGACTCCCTTTTGGAACCTTCATCAAGTGGCCACTCGAGGAACTGCAGTTTATGGCACCTGTGTTTTTTAGCCCTGGAGGTTGCCAATTGGGCAAACCAAGTCTTCCGCTGTTGTCCCCCAGTTATTTTTAGGAGCTTCATTTAGCCAAAATATATGAATGCTATTAACTCACCAGAATGAAACAAAGCTGTCTGCACCTTTGCACTCTTTCCACATGTAAACATCACCTCCAAAAGTGGAGCTTTTGCAGGGACATTGGTGGTTTTAGTGATTTAGTGAAACACTGAGGCGAGTGCTGTGGTTAGCAAGTGCCCTATCTTCTTTGGAAAAGAGATCAATATATTTGCGGCTTGAACCACATGGAAAATTAAGTGGGCAATGATGCAGTTCTATAGGGTGTTAAGTTTTGGCTGGCATGTTGGAATGAGCAAAAAGGTTTCATAGCCTTGACCTAAAAACACAAGTTTACCAGCAGGGATTATTTGGATTGAAGCATACTTCTAATGCTAAGGTGGGTAACCTTATACTTTGTAGATACAAACCTTAAACCAAAGTCATTACTCTGTGGTAGTTAATGTTACTGCATCAGGTCATTTAATGCATCCCCACGTACTGGCAAAAGAAAAAAGCAGGGCCACTCACATCACAGGGCAGTAGCACAACTGTCTATTTTATTGTCAGTCATCTTTCCCAGCTGATTCCACCTGGCACCTCTAATGTGTCCTAAGTAGGCAGAAGCATCACTCTTCTTTATGAGTAAAAAAAGAGCAGATTAACCTTCCCCTTATTCAATTACTTAGTCCCCTTTCAACGAAGAATGGTATTAAAGATGCATTAGGTTTCTCTGTTCTTAGAAAGGACTGAAAAATCACAAGCCTCTTTAGCTTCGCAATCCAATAAGCTTATTAATTTGCATCACTTCATTCAAATTCTGTTTTTGAGTTTGGTTCTTTTTATACGAGCTGGTGGGCACACTTTGAGAAATGTAAAAGAAGTCAAAAGGTATAACAACTGACCCAAGTGGAAACTATAATATGCCGCAATACCTGAGATATAAACTAAATTATTTTTTTGGGGGGGGGGTGTTTACAATACTATTTATACATGAGGAGCTGATTAGAAAAGGAGGAACAGAAGGAAAGAATTTGGGAGACGAAGACCATCATGTGGGCAGAAAAACAAAGTTAAAGTTAATGAGGTCAGAGATGTGAAGGCAGAATTTGGTTTAGCAGATATGGTTATATTCAAAAGTGGTTTGACAGAAGTTCTTCTGGCTCTTACAAGCAAAGGGAGAAAAGGTGGCCATAAAAAAAATACAGTAAAACACCAGAAAAGAGCAAGATCAGAGAATGGAAGTTAAAGTGGGGGTGTTCACGAAATTAGCAAAAAATTGTAAAGTTTAAAGAGGAAAGTGGATTTGTTGTCAAGTTCAAGGATAAAAGTGACAAGGCCTTAAACCCCCTCAAGCTGTTGGAAGAGCTGAAAGATAAAATGGGAAATGTACTGAATGTGAAAATGATGCTAAATTGAAATATTCTTGTCTTCTACAAATCCAAAGCCAAGAGATTGAAGGCCATGAAAGTTTGACATCTGCTAAACACAGAGGTTGAATGTTTTATACCTAGCCAAGATCAAAATGTTAAAGGGGTGAAAAAAAATATATATATATACTATTGCAAAGAATTGAAATTCCCTGAGTTTGAGGAAGCCATAACATTTAAACAGGAAACAATGTCAAGAGTTACTTTGAAGTTAAACACTGCCCTTAAGTGTCAGCACTTCAGGGATGTAGCACCAACATGTAGAGCAAATAGAAAATGAGGATAAGTGTGAAGGAATCTTATATTTTACACAATGTCAGGCTGAGGAAGTGAACTGCTATAAGTGTTGTAGAAACCATACATGTATTTATGTTGTCTGTAGAGTGTGAGCATCATGTAAGAGCCAAGGGAGTGGAAAAAATGTGACCAGAAGGAAGAATGTCTTATCCAGATGCCTTGAGGAAAGTGAAGGAACACAATCAGTCCTTGCATTTATGGGAAATTTCCTTCTCCTAAATTCAGACAAGACAGAGATTATTGTATTTGGCCCTAAAAACCTCAGAAACATGATGTCTAACCAGATACTTGCTCTAGATGGCATTACCTTGGCCTCCAGCAGCACTGTGAGGAATCTTGGAGTCATTCTTGACCAGGATATGTCCTTCAGCGGGTACATTATACAAATATTTAGGACTGCTATCTCTCATCTATGCTATATTGCTAAAATTAGAAACATCCTGTCTCACAGTGATGCTGAATAGCTAGTCCATGCATTTATTAGTTCTAGGATGGGCTATTGTAATTCATTATTATCAGGGTGTTTGAAAAGTTCCCTGAAAAGCCTTCAGTTAATCCAAAATGCTGCAGGGAAAGTACTGACAGGGACTATAAAGAGATATCATATTTCCCCTATATTATTTCTCTTCATTGGCTCCCTGTTAAATCTAGAAGTGAATTTGAAATTCTTCTCTTCGCATACAGAGTCTTAAATTTTGTCTCCTCTCTCCCATAGTGTGAGTTTTGTCCTTGTCTATCTATGTTCTACTTTTTCTCTCCTCTTTCCCCTCATGGCCATCCCACTGTTGCCTAGTGCTTGCTTATAACAGCACATCTGATTTTTGGGGTTTTCTCTTTAATATTGTAGGATCTTTACGTTATAGTATAAAGCACCTTGAGGTGACTGTTGTTGTGATTAAAGTGACACTATATAAATAAAACTGAATTGAATTGAATAGATGTGTTATGGGTGGTAGAAGCCACACCAGAAGATCAGACACCACTGGTGGTAGATGATACTGAGAGATATTGAGAAAATAAACACTGGCCAAGAGGAGCTGCAGTAGTGCAACGCATGAAGTATGAGAGAGAGAGAGAGAAGTGAAAGACAGGAGTATAAATCATGGATACAAAGTTAGATTTACATTCTACAACTGAATGCAATGGGTGTGATTGCAAAGAGGCAGGAATTTAAGCGATTTGTAAATGTATTTAAAGATCAGCTGGTTCTTGTGCCTTCAAGGAAACTTAGCTTAGCCACATTTAGACATTGTGACCCGAGTATATGAACATATCTTATGTGATCTTAATGGAGAACAGGTATAAAAAAAAATCTTGGGAGTGCACTTTGATTAATGACTAACATGAAAAAAGCAGATAATGTTGTAAGCAAGTGTGGAAAAGTGATGATTTTCAAAGCAATGACTATGGCTGTTTATGTTAAAAGCGGCCAGTGGAACAGGGTGCAGACATGGTCTGAGTATAGCAAGACCTGGAGGGGAAACAAAACAATCATCACTGTGGTGGATCTAACAAACTTGGAAGCATTTTTTTGTCCACTGAAACATGGATTGTAAAGCTAACACACTGAAGAAATGCTCAAGCAAAAGAAAGAAGGACTCATCCACTGACACCGATGACCTGCAGACCACCAACACAGAGGTTAGTCTCCTAGCAATTCAGGATTCTCTGAGTGCCAAGTCTCCTCCTTGTCTCTGACTTTGCTTTCTCTATGGTTTGTATGTGGCTCTGTGCATACTTCTAGCTAGTGCAAACACTAAACTACAACTAAGCGGAACAAATTAAAGTGGAGAAAAAAGAAAATAAACTGATGAAAGAAAAAATGCTGGACTTAAAAGAAAACAGGATGCAAGATAATTTGATCTTTACTAGTATAAACAAAGACACTGAGAAAAGACAGAATGAAAGCACAGCTCTTCCACCAGGCACCTTCAACAATATTGCATTCCTTTGAGTCAACTGCTTGTCATTAAAAGCTATAAAGCACCAAACTGTTCTGCAACACAAAGAAAAGAGAGGACATGTACTTAGTGTTTTAATATTGTACTTCTTGGATAACAATGGAGCCCCATGAAACAGGGAAATAAGCTCCTGGCTGCTCAGAGAGATTTTTATGGTTTGATTATGATTGCATTTTCATTTTAATGTTGTAAAATGAAAATACACAACCCTGTAAAGAGAAAATATGCAGCTGATAAGCCACCTAAGCGATATCTAAGGTGAATGCTGTCAGCGTCTTATCTTTCCTGTTATTCTTTAACCTCTCGCACTACCCTGATTTCAACTTTGTAGATTAATGGGAGGCATACCAATGAAAGGTCAGACTGCAGCTGTGGCAGCCACTCTGACTTTTTTCCCTTTCACCCAAAGTCTTCTTTGACCAACTTTATCTTAATATAACCATGAAGCCTGTTTATGTTGTTTTTTATGGTAACATACCAAACTTGACCTCTAACACAGTAACCTAAGAAGAAGTGTTTGAGACTGGTGCTAATATTTCACCATGACATTGCTTGCTTTTTTACTTTTACTGGAAGCCTGTAAAGAAATTACCCTTTAGGTTAGTAACACACCCATGCAGTTAAGTGAAAATTGAGCTAAAATTCTGTGTAATTCTCTGAAGCTCCATTATGCTGCCAACATTTCTGCCAATTGTGAATTTCCTGTGGAAGTGATTTTTTTTTTCTGTGCAGTTTGTGCCTCAGAGCTTTCACTCCCTTAGTCCCAGAGAAATGGCTGCTCAGTCTGGCAAAAAATCCCAATCTCAAGCTCTCCCCTGAGGGTTAGACCTGTGGCTGGAGTAGCCTATTTGTGGTCTAACTTCTTCCTTATCCTCTGCTTCAGAGTAAATAACATTCTGCTTGGCTGTTGGTCTGGGTGAATACAAAAAGCTTTGTTCAGCGGTCCGTGCTGTTTATGGCCTAAAGAGGTGATTATCCTCATAATGTTTAGAGGAACTTACATGGAGACAAGGTTAAGGTGCCATCCTGTCTGGTTTTATCGGTTTTATCTTAGCTGTTTGGATTTGATAGGACATTGGTAACAAAAAAGAAAAGAAAACAAAAAAAGTCTGTCCTCTTTCATCCATGTACTCTGTATTTATGCTTCTCACTATTTCTTGCCATTAGAACATTATTACATACAAAATCCTCCTTTCTCTAGACTACTATGCATATATAGTAATCTAAACAAAGCTCCAATATTTAATAATGTGAATAAATGAGTAAATAAGTATGTGATAACGAGTAGAAAATGTAAATTTAAAACAGATTGCAGAAACAGTATCTATCTCCAAAATTCGAGAATCGTGCAAGTCATACATACTGAGTAGCTTTTCAGAATTCAGAGGGGAATTGAGCAGAGTCCATTGCAGTATTTCTTTTGCTTTTGTTTGTTTTTGTTTTGCTTTTTTTCCTTTATCTCCTTTTTGGGTTTCTTTTCATTTATTGAAGTCCTACTTTTGGTTTGATACAATCTGTGTTGTTTCCTTCTCATGTCAATGCACAGACCTCTTTGAAACGAGTACTGCATTTTTGTGTTTTTCTTTGAGAATATACAACAAAAACAGCATTTATAAATAAGTTTTGCACATCATCAGCTAAAAAAAGTTCATATGAAAGAAACTTTTTGATCAGGTATTCTAAAAGGTTCAAGGATGAACCTATTCAAGAACTACCCACCATTCAATGAAGAACGTGCTTGGTCATATCTAACCCCCTCATACATAAATATGGGCCTGAACCCATTTCAGCCTAATCCTTGTGGCATTTGCTGTTTGCTCAGTCATGTTTTCACCTGCAAAAACTTGATTTCAAATTTAAAGTTTACATAGAAATGTCATAGTATTTGTATCATTTGATTAAATGTAAGGGACAAACTCTCATGGAGACATAAATGTGTAGAGATAGATGCAGATGCACAAAGTAAAGGAATAATTTAGACAGACATGGCCATCTGTCTGCATGCATAAAGCATCCATTCAATTCGTACTGGCAGCCAAGGTGGACAGCCAGTGCAAAAGAAAGCTGATAGGCTTTGACAGACAGACATGTGCGCTACAATGTAAATGACAAGGCAATACAGAGCCAGTCAGAGTCAGTCAGCCAAATTATTGGAAGAATACAATGTCAAAGTAAGATTAACACAATATTAGCTCTACATTTTATTCATATTAGTGGTAGTGAAAGTCTTTTTTATGATTCCCAAGCACGTAGTTCATTGCAGCACCCCAATGCTCATTTCAAAAGCAGTCGCTCTTAAAGACTGTTTAAAAGGAAATAGCACTTGTTTTAGTATTAGAATTAACTTGCAGACATGGTACAAATCAACCTAAGCTACAGTTTTAGACAGTAACAAATTAAAACCTTTGTTTGCTTGTGAGATTGAAGTAACACCTTCAAGCTGATTTAAAGTTTGAAGACATATTTTTGTTTAACTTCTTGTTGAGTTAAGCAACACTGACCCAATGTTCCACAATATGTGGTGAATGCTGCTGCAACAGCTGTTCCAAATTTTATTATTATGGTTATATGAAGGATAGCCTATATTTCTGCACATGAAAGGAAGTTTGGGAAAGAGAAAGAATGAGGCAAACAATAAATGTGCAATAGACTACTGGGTCAAACTGGAGCCAGCAGATAGTTGCTTAGCAAAAACTGCTAGCCAGTGAATCTCAAATAATAAATGTTATGTCATGTTTGATCTTTATAAACCTACATATATATATCTCTCTACCATATCTGTTTCCTTCAGATATATGAGTGGTATTGATCTTCTTTTCTACAGAAACTCTTGACTCTTTTGCAAAATAACATATACAGTAGGGGCCAAAATTTTTGGCAGTGGCACCACTACCTAAACTAAATTTTAATTTATTTGCCAATAGAAGTCTTTGAAACTTATGAAATGTTTGTGTTCTTCACTATGTCATAGACACAGAAACATGTAAAAAACAATCTAAATAAAAACTGAAACTGCAAACTGAAACACAACATTTGTGCCGTTGTCAAAACCTATGGCCATGACTGTACTCCTGTTCTTCTTCACTTGTGATGAAATTCTTTGAGATACGGGGATACAGTGAAAGTACAAAAATATGTACTTTGCACTGTGGCATTTGTAATCAGATAGTTTTAGAATAGCTCCATTGTTTAACCAAGTTATCTGTTTTACTTAATTTGGGGTGAAAACAAAGGTCAGTGTTATTATCCCACAGCCCGCCATGTACATGTCTGCTGTGTCCTGGTTCAACTTTAGCTTGATCTAGTACTTACCCAAGTTTTACATTCAGATCCTTTGCATAGGAATACCTTGTGCTTTCTCTAGTAAAGCTATACTTAACAGTATTGCATGTTCCTGTTTTGTCACATTTATTTTTGATGGTTAATATTAAACCAAAATATGAAAAGAGGTCTCCAAAACACAAACATTTAAACATTAAAAACTGACTTTTTTAAATGTTGCAGTTAATTTTTGCTCTTACCTGAGCTTCCTTTAAGTAATAAATAAAGTAGCCCTTATCTACAGTAGACCTACACATGACTGCAGAGACACTCAGTAGCACTACATTCTCTAGACCACCCCAAAGACACATGAACCCAGATGGAATTAAAATAAAATACAACATGTTCTTCTTTTCTTGCTCCCTCTACCTGATCTGCTGCCACTCTGACCCCTGTCAGAAGAGCATGGCATCTCTTGACATTGCCAAACAACTGCAGAGAGCTAAAGAGAGGCTGGTCGAAGTTTGAACGAGGGTCTGGCATATTTAACAGTGCCACGACTAGCTGAACAGACTAAAATGGAAAGAAAAGGTCAAATTTTGATGACTGGTGTGAATCTGGTTGCACATATTACGAAGGGCACTAAGAGAAAGGTCACTAATGAATGTTTTGGAGGCCTGGTCAGAGACAGTGTGCATCTCCTTTCAGTCTATTACATTCCTGTAGGGTCCGTCTTGCATACTATGGAGTGTATGAGTTGTAGCATCTTCACAGTTAGGTAGCACCATTTCTTATCAGAACATAGCAAACATTTTGTGGTACATTCCCCCAAGAGGACAGTTGCTGATGTCAGATGTTTTGGTCTTCAGTATAGTAGTGAAGTGAGCACTTTGTTAAATTCCAGATAAGAGCTTCAAATCTGAGCAGCCACTCTGTTCTGTCTCTCTCTCAAAGAAAAAAATCACCCCTGCACCTTTTTACACCCTTTGTAGTCTTATTTCCTGCTGACAAGTCTGTCAGCACCTCTGATAGCACCCTTTTTCAAAGCTACATATGGGACAACACTGACTGACTGACTGAACTTTGGAAACCCTGTGCATCTGCATTTGCATTCCCATTCACCACACTAAACCACATCACTGTTTTTTTTTGTGGAACAACAGCCAGTATGGCCTCTGGAGAGCCTGGACATTTACTTATTAGCCCTACCTCCTAACTGCTGTTTTAAACAAGGTGGTACATGTGCATGTGGAATTTAAAGGTACAACCAAAGTGACACCAAGCTAAAAATGATTTGATAGCAAAATTATTTTTTTAGCAAGTGCAAAGAGACTTGCTAAAATACTTTTGTATGACTGTGGCAAGCAGTGAATGAAGTTGGATGACAGTTCAATAAGGAGAGATCAGCTGAAAGGACTGAACGTTGCAGGTATTGAAGCACAAAGTTTGAGTATTAAACTCTGATGAAGCAACATAGTGTTGCTGAGTCCCTGCAATACCAGGAAGTAGGACAGGACCCCTGGAGTCTAAACGCTGGTGGTGGTCGTAGTCAAGCAGATGGCGACTCGGATAAGGCTCTCTGAGCAACCAGGATGAGGTGGAGATGGAAAAGAGGCGACAGTCTACAATGAAGAATAATAGAACAACATTAGTACAGGCAAGAAGACTTTTGGATCTGAGTGATAATGACAAAATTCACTTTGACAGTGTGGGAAAACGGAAATGGCAAAAGGAATAGAACACCGCGAATACCCAGAAATGCAGAAAGAAGAAAAAACACAGATGGTCCTTACTGAACTTGGGCAAAAGGTTTATTAATAAAGAGACATAAAGTTTGCAAATTAAGGCATTCAACAAATCTTTAACACAGGATCCTGCTGTTCCTTAGCATTTGGTTTCTTTTAAGTAGGACTATATTCATTCTCTAACCTTAACCTAAGTGTTTATTTCTTTAACAAAGTTAACAATGGGTCTTCAACCTTTGTAAAGTAGTCTGTTTAACAATACAATACTCTGCAATGATATAAAATCAAAGAAGCATTTTTTTCAGGAGTGATTTGTCACTAAAAATAATCCTAAATTAGAACATGACTGGTTGGGAAACTGGCAAATTGCTGATTTTGTACTCATGACTCTTATTTGTCTATAGCATGTGAGTGTATCCTGAATTTCTGCTTTAAAAAAAGACTGATTGTGCCTTTAAATTGAATACAGTGTTTGCAGAAGGATGTGTTTGTGTTCTTTACCAGATACCCACTTTTATTTTTATTGTACAAAGACAAACATTCAAGTCAGCCCCCATTCTCCACAGATCAAATGTAATGATTTTTATACTGAGCAGATTGGAATCGGTCTGCTCACAGTGGGTTTTAACTGCTGTGTCTTTTTATGACACAAGTCACTATGTCAATGAGTTGTAACCATGAAATACAGCTCCAGCTTTGGTGACGGGAACATGCAGCTGTGTGCAGCTATGGGCAGCTTTAAGGCTCAGGAACACACAGTAGCTATAAATAAGGTGCTCTATACTGTGTTTGTTCTTTGACTTCACTGGGGCAAAATGTACTTCATTGACTGTGAAATAATTTCTGAAGAAAAAATTTAGATTTCTTTATATTTTAAGATGAGACAGCTTATAAAGGACGTTTTTGAAGACAGCACTTTTAAACGGCCTTTGTGTGACTCATTTCTGTTAGAGTGGAGTGAAGGAGTGTTCAATGGCTGTCCTATTTTCCACGTTATGCCTGTGACACTCGCAGGGGTAGAGACAGTGAGAGACAACAATACTCTGCCCCGTGGCTTCTTTTTATGTTGCTCTTGTGAGTTTGTGATGGAAATGAATAGAATCCAAAGCAATATGGTAATGTGTTAAATTATAATTAGCTAAAAGAAGAAGTGAATTAAGTTGTCATTTTCCCCTCACAGTAAGAAATCTCTCGACTACAGTAGCTTCATTTTCTGTAGACATCCTTTAGTGACCTGTCTTTGCACTTCTTTAAATTAATATTTGGATTTATAACCTAATAAAAGGTAGATGATCTGAAATATGATTCATAACTGCAGCTATCTGTATTGTTCATATCATTTTTCAATTTCTGCTTCTCTGACCTTAACTTAGGAACTCAATGGAACCAGCTTTTTTTATCCATACAGTAAAATGTTTGACTAATCACTTTTATTTTTTTTTCCACAAAGATGAAATGTACTCCATCTTAACTCAGGTTCGTCTTCATATTTCTCAGATAAAGACCACATCCATTAATGAAAGACAAATCTTTAGATTCAGTCAACAGGCTTAAACTATCATTGTCTTTTTTAATAAAACACCCCTTAGTTACTTTGAAAGAGATGCTATCACTGTATTGATTTCTTCTCTTTACTGACAATGGAATTTTTTTTTAGGGCAACTACTCAATGTCCATGTTGCATGTGAGCATTGATGCAAGGCTGACTTAGAAAAATGTGTACATTCCTTTCTAAACCAGTAACACCATTAGATTTTTTTTACTCAGTTATTGTATTTGTATCTGGCATGGTCTGATTGAGTAGCTATCTTTGCTAGGAAGTGGGCGGTGATGTCTGAACATGAATAATGGTCTCACCTTGTCATGTTAACCTGCATAGATACAGAAAGTGCCACCAGAGCAAATGTACCTGAAATTGGTTTAGTTCCAGTGTTTCCGACTCAAGTACAAACACATACTGTGCAGTGGGCAACGTGCGTTCTTTTACATTGATCAGCGCACAACAGGCCAACAGCGGTATCTGAAATTAACATATGGATAAGCTCTTATTATTCAGATTCTGCTACAAATGAAGGTACATTTGAGTGTAAGCACTATGAAAACATTTTCATAATTGATCAGTGACTCTCAGCTGCAATACAGATTAGTTGCAGAATTACTCAGTGTGAAAAAGAGCCAATTAGCACACAGTTGATTGACCCCTTTCTGGTCAGGATCCTTGAGTCTTAACAGGTTCATTTGTCTGCTCCCAATTGTTATTGATGCAATAGGATGAGGAAATGTTTCGCTGAGTTAATGAGTCTAAAGGGGATATGAGTTATGTTTCATAAAATAAACAATGCAGAAGCTTTTCTAAGCTGCCAGAGGTATCCAAACAAAAAGGGAAGAAACTGCAGAGTTCAACAAGAAAATTCTCTGACATAATGTATGATGAAACCAGGAGCAACTGCATCTTATCTTTTTATAATGGAAAAGTTTGGTATTGTAGTCTTCCACTTTTGCAGGTAACAGACCTTAGAGGCTACCATGCCGAGACATCTTTTGCTTTGCACATTATATGCACATTATATACCTGCTGCTCAAGGTTAAAAGAGAGCTTTTTAAGGAGGAAAAGGTAGTTAACTAATGCTACTGATTTTAGAATAGTCTGAGGAAAGAGGGAATAATCAACAGCTGTGCTTGCAACAAGACAGCGAGAAACCAAGTGCAGTATATTAGGAGCTGGTGATTCATGGTGCAGTATCAGGAATGTGCTTACGTGGGGTGGCACCAGATGTACCAGCCCACCACTGAAGGTTGCAACTATACTGAAAAGAGGTTTTATACTTCAGATGATTAAATGTGTATTATTTGGTCAGCTGTGAGGTCATTCTAGTTCAGGTGATTGCAGAAGAAATTCATAAGTGTTATTGATTTTCAACCCCAAATTTCAGGCATCATGAGGTCAAATTACCATCCATCCATCTGCATTTTCTTATTTTCTTACTGTAATCATCCCTGAATTTACCTATCATGTATTGATTCTATATCATTATTTTTCTTAGGAAAGCAAATCTGTGTCTGAAATATAAAAACAAATTTTTTATTTTTTTGTAGGCTTTACTTTTTGCAAAAGATAAGGATTTCTCATGAGTAATAACAAACACTTTGCTGTGATATTGTCTGATTTGCAGGAAGTAAAGAGGGTTAACGTGGCTACATCCAAAATATAATTCAGAATTATTTGTTAGGAATGACTATGAAGAGAACCAAACTACTGTACAATAATCTCTATTAATCATTTAAAAATGTTGCCATTAATTTTTGTACAAAAACATTTTAGAGGAATGCAAGAGACTCAAGACATTTCCAGTATACGGTGGTGTATAAATCTAAGAGACTGTCAGAGAAAAGGTGAGATACAGTAAGTCTTAACTATAAAACAAAACTGTTCCCACACTAAAGAAATGATGACAATGATGAGCCAATGATCAGCCAACTCTCTCTAAAACATGTCTTAAATATTCTTAAATTACTCGGCGGCCTGACCTTCATCTGTCTTACCTGCATGTGTTCTCACACTGACAACGAAATAAGACCACAGCTGGAATACAGCAGGAGATTCAACAGCACTGTACACAACATGTGTGGTCGTTTATAGTAATGACCTCTGGTATTTTGCAGAAGTAAAGAAAGTCTGGAATAAGTTCACTCCACAGCTCTTGAGCTGGGCACTCACTGCTGCACACTTAAAAAAAAGAAAATATCAGCAGGAGTGCAGATTTGTACCTAAAAGTATACCTTTTACATAGTAAATACATATGAAACAATATGCTTTAACATAAATGTATTGCATACTAATATTTTAAAGAAAGGTGCCAGTCCATGCAGTAGGTGTTGTGGGAGGCTACCTATTAAAGTACTTTTTGCTTTTAGACTGTATTGTATGACTCTAGCAGCACATTTATTTTCAGATTTTCCTGGTGTTTCTTTTTTTCTTTTTTTTTTTAAACCCTGTTTGCTTAAGTTTAAGCACCAAAACTACGTGGTAGTGTTTAAAAAAGATCACAATATGGGTTGAAAATGACCCACAAATTAAACCACCTGTTAGGAGCTTCTCCACTATTTTCTTACTTACTAAGGCAAGTCCCACCTTATTTAATATCAAATGGTTTACTCAAAAGACAACACCACCTCCTTTCTGAAGTGTTTGGAGGTCAGTTGTAGTCGCCATGTAGTTCTGTTCCCAACAAAATAATGTTTGTGTCTACATAAAGTAAAACAACACATAACACATGTTTTTGATATGTCCTTGCTTGACATGTTTTGTTAATATTATAAAGAAATATTTTGGTTGAAGAGGTGACTTGCAAGAAACAGTTGTGTAGTTTACTGCACTCGCATTGCATAAGGTACATTTCTGGTGTATATTTTTTCTGAGTGTGTGATTCTTTGTTCTCCTCATCAGTTACCCCCTCTCCCTGGTTGTGAATATTTAAGATAGATTCAGACCAACAGCCAGGGGTGCATAGACACTGAAAAAGAAACATACATTTTTAATTTGGGATAAATTTTGAAGGAATAAGAGAGTGAAGGCTGAACAATTTGGGTCGATGGTCATATTTTGGGCAGTGGGAGACAGACATGACATGTTCTCAAGAGAGAGTAAACTGGTGCAGTGGGTCAGGCTAATGTAGATTCTCCAAATAATGCTGACCAGCTGCTGCCTGTAATGCTATTATTTTGTTTCTTTGTTCACTCACACCTCTTCACCCACCCATTCCATATTTTATTTCCCCTTTTTGTTAGAGCAGTTGGGAATTTTAGGTCATGTGCAGTCATATATGCAAGGTTAGACAACAGATCGAAAAATATGTGCAAGGGGCAGGTAAGAGGTAAGGTCCATAAAACAGGACAAAAAAAAGAAAATCATGCACAAACATAAAAAGATAAAACCATGAACTAAGAAACCACCTGGAACACAAACTTGAGGCTAGCTGCAATACTTGAGCAAGTGAGGGAGTTACAAGCAAATCTTGCAGGGAACAAAGGAAGTGGGGGAGTACATATACCCAGCTGATTCGACACAGGTAAGGCAGAATGCTGATGAGATGTAAAATAAGGTGAGTGATTAAAAAAAAAACATACAGGAAATGACAAACAAAAGCCCAAAGCCATGGCAAAAGCCAACAAACATGGCATAAAATCTCCATAAACAACCACTAGTAAATTGCTCTTAAATTGACCCAAAGAGCTTTAAACTAATAGTGGCAGATACTGCAATACTTAGAGCTGTGCGCATACACATTGGTGGAGACAAAACACAGTGTCTTGAAATAAAAAGTCAATAGGGATCAGAATTGTTTGTTATGACAACAGATATTACATTGAAAAAACCCAAACAAACATCCCATTCGTGGTCCTTCTCCTCTCAGTAGAATAGATTGCCACTGACAAACAACAGTAATTCACTTTCTCCTGCACTATGAATTGATAAATTCCATCACCTCCATCTTTGCACTGCAGCAGTTTTGACTGCAGCAACTTGAGAATAATGTAGGCAACCGCTCCTATTTCTTCTCCTTCTCAAACGGTGCTCAAGAGCTGGAGGGGTGTGGATGGTAATTGGTTTGACTGGAGGTTCAGTCAGCTGGAGGAAGGGGGTTTGCCGGTAGTGATAACCGCATCTCTCTTGCAACTCTTCATACATCACTGAGTCAAATTTGAATAATTCATCAGCATGTTGTGGGTTTATTTTGTCAAAGCATCACCAGACATGATGAAGGGCAGGGTTTCGGTGTGGGAGGAGGAAGAAGAAGAAGAAGAAGAGGAAGCAGCAAACTCTCAGGGAACGATCAACAAAGTTATTACTTCTTGTCAGAAACCTGTCTAACATTCATCATTTCTAATTAGGTTTATGATATGCAAAGGCACAACATCTTATTTTGAAAATGAATTTGGAGGTGATCTAAATGCAGAGCGATGTCTGGTAATGAGAACTGATTTTAGATCTCAAAATTATCTCAGTTCCACATTTTGAATTGTCTTTTTGAAATACTTTAGTTGCTCTCTCAATTTATTCTTCACCCTGTTGTGTAAGATGCACTATACTGGTGGAAAAACTTTTCCCTTGGTTTCTGCAGACAAATTAAGATCCTCACTGTTATGTATGAATCCCTCTAATCTGTACATGAACATTTAGGTCAACCCTCTTTAGTTAAGACAGCTTTGGTGCCCTGCAGCAAGTGTCTCTATTGTACCATAGACCACCCACTCAAGAGGGACCACAAAAAATTGGAGCATTTAGCTTCATTCCTCTTTTTCATGTTTTTGTTTATGGTTTATTAAAATGCAACAGCACTCAAACTTGTACTCTTGCCTTCTGACATTTATGTCTTTGTTAATGACAGTCACACCTTCTTGCGAGGCGGTATGCTTGCCCCATCTTCATCACAGCTATCACTGTGCTTCTTTGAAACCCCAGAACGGTGGTTTTCATGCCTCAAAAGTACCTTTGTGTTTTTTTATATTGCATAAATGATGGACCCTCTGGGACTTGTCACACTGTAGCCTTTTTCAAATTTGCAAAACACTTCCCACTTTCCAGCTTACAAGAAATTGCATCTTTAAATCTTTCTCTACTTGTAATAAGTATAAGGTGAGTGAAGACTCATTTGGTGTAAAAAATACCCAACAATTTTAAAATTCTCACTTCTTTTTATTTTTATGAACTCTAATTTTTGTTTTATGGCTCACAAAAACTCTGTACCGTCCTCTCAGGCCATAGAGTTGCATGATGCTTTACCTCAATATGACTTGAAGGCAGGGTTTTGGGAGTTAGTGCTTGACTCTCTTGGAGGCCTTCTTTAAACAGTGTCCTGCTGATACACCTGTGGGATATTCTTTTCAGAGAAGCCAAAATTCAGTGCCTCTCAGACTCATGGGTAACTCTCTGGGGAAGCAGAAGAAACAAAAGCCCAACATCGTATGAAGCCTGACACAACCAGTGACTGTAGATTGGTTCTGGCCTCCCTGCTGAGATACACTAATAAGGCCAGGGAGCTAACTGACAGTATCCTCTTTCTTACCAGGAAAATGTGACGTTTCCTCTTCTCTGCTATCTATGTAGCAGGAATATAAAGAAGTACACTTTAAAAGGTCTGCAAATTCTTTGCTGAGACGAAGGGCATAGTAAAAGAAATATTCATAAAAAAATGCTAATAAAACCACCATGAGCTTCATACCATTTCCACATCCATAAAGGATGCGTGACACTTTCTGCAGTGGTATTAAATTTTGGCATTGGAGGTAAATTGTAAGGTGCAGGATTGTCCGATGTAGATGTAAACAATTTTGGAACCTATCAGCTGCCATCTGGTGACTTTACCTCTGGGGGTCAACAAGTGTAGGTCTACATCTGGATAATGGACATCCTGGCCAAGACGTCTTGCTCAGTGTTCCTATTCCATGGTTTACATTCTGACTATGAATGCAGATACATACTTTTTATATATTTTTTAAAAAGCTAATGAAAAGCATCTTTATTTGATAGTTCATTCTTTTGAAATTGCATTTCATTCACTCAAACATGATTGCTCAATACTCCTCTGACATCACACAAACCCCACAAAGATTCTGATACCATCACCTATACATTCTGCATATTCATGTGCAGACATATATTGATGGTGAATTATTGTAGTAACAAGGAGACTGAAGTGCTCTGACATTTAACACATTTAGTTTTAATTAGTGATGCTGCTGCAGGTGCATGTTTCCATAGAAACAAGCTGATTTTGGTAGGTTTTAGGGTAGAAGATATCAGGTAAGTGAGGAACCACTTTAACTTTAAATGTTCAGTTTAATTTATTCATTTTCCTTAAGATAGCCTGAGTGTTGGAAGACAGTGGCTACCAATTTTATCAAGTGGAAATATTTAACTTGACCCATTGAAATTAAGTTATATGGGTTTAAAAAATGTTAAGCTGCATAGTTTCATTTTGGAGTTGGTGTCATTACACCAACTTCACACCATTTCCTCTCTTAGACAAGAGTCATACCCCTTCCAGCTGCTTCAGTCTTGGTTGCTTGAAAATAAGCACATGTCCCTTTTGGATATTTATTTAAAATGACAAATGTTATCTTTACATGCTGCAGTAGATCTTAAATAGATGTTGTGACACCGATAATAGAATTTCAACAACAATTCTCCAAGGGATATACAGGTATTTGAAAGAACATTGTAGTGCATTATAGTATATTCAGAAATCTATCATTATAATTGAAAAACTACCTGATGCTCTGTGATACTGTAGCCAATTCAAATTTCAAAATTAAACCCTATGAATATTTTTAGCAGGTCTTGATGCCTGCTATGATGGAGGAAGAGTCAAGAGCATTTAGATGGTAATGCACATATACTTTCTGATCAGTGCTCAAATGGAGATACTTAAGCTTAACGTGGCATTGTTTTGGATGCTCACTGACTCTCTGTTGCCCCGTAATGAATACAAACTGCAGCGTAAAATTGAATAACACAGAAACAACACAAACGAAAATTCAATAAGACGAAATAAATGGGGCTTTTCTACAAGATCAGGAAAGTGTATCTAATCCCTCAATTAGGCCAGATGACCACTTTTTTCTCTTTCTTTTGTGATGGCCACGTAGATGCAGGGAAGAGAGAGAGGGAGCATAGGAAATAAATCATTAAAATAGAAAAATAAGGTAGCGCTGACATGTGTGCTGGAATTGATATTAGAAAGAAGCCTTTTGTGAAATGAGAAACCACCCTGTGGAAAACTCAGAACCTTTCTTTTGACGCTTCTGCTGTTTTCCTTTAATGATTAATAAAAGCAGTGATTTAGTGTTTGTTGGTACGGTCTAGTTTGTTTGGACGGTGTTACTGCTGCCAGAAAGAAAAGCCAAGCTAATTCTTTTTCTCTTCTCGTCACTTTGAGGACAAAAAAAATTTAGACTTCATTTTGCGTCACTCCAGCTTTACAAATTTAAGCTGCTGCCACAAACTCTCTCTCTGAAGCCCAGAATATTTCCTCAGGACTTTGAAGTTACTGAGGAACAGAGTGGGGTTGTGGAGCCGGGGTAAGGTCACATAATGGGTTTAATGATTGTTTGCTGCTATTGCGATACAATAAAACCAGTAGACACTAATGGAATGATAGCAAATGACACTGGGGAACGCAATATTGCTCCTCCTGTCTTATGAGTGAGGAATTACACCAATAAATGTGGTTAATGGGAACACAACCTGGAGCATATGGAGAGGCTGCACGTCAACCGAATACCAAGCTACTTGTAAACCTATAAAACAAAAGATCGGTGAAATAAATTTGGAAAGTATTGCAGATGCATGGAGGTCATTTCTGATTCCAAGGATGCTGTAGCAGGAAGACAACAAAAGAGGGAAAGGAATATATTAAAACAATAACCACACAAACACCGGTGATGTCTCCCTTTGCGCCTGTTCCACCCATAATTCTCTTTGCTGGTCTCTATGGCAACCATGGGCTTTTAAAGCCCCCCAACACACTAACACACACTCACACTGTACATGAACACAAACAAATGAAATATCCTGCAAACCTGTGATGTATCCTGCACTGTCAGGTGCTTTACACGGATTTGTTTTTTTTTTAGCAGGTTTATGTTGTATAGCAAATACAACTATCTCCATTCATTCAAGAAAGACATTTTATTGAATTTTGCAGAATATCATTTAAGTTGTGATGCATGACAATAAATTAACATGGTTGTGTGTGTTTATTCATGAGCTCTTATTCTGCATCCATTTTGGAAAAATATGTACTTAACTACACACTATTACCTAAAAGTAAGATACTTACCTATCACCCTGCTCTTACAAGAGCTTTGCTAAGACTCCATTGTTGACTAGGGTCTCTTTGCATTGTAAAAGCTCAAATGGAAACCTTGTGTTTGGGTTTATATGGAAGGGAATGTGAGCGACATGCAGCTCCCAATATCATCAACGGCCGCATGGGGTAAGTGAGAGGAGCAGGGGCGAGATGTAATCTTCTAATAATTGGGTTTCTTCATTCGTGCACCACTCCAGCAATCATGATGGAAACATCCTGAAGAGGGATGTCCAATAAAGCTCTTGCCTTCGACAAGACCCGCAGAGACCCATTGGTAGACGTAAATGTAGTTATCTGACATGTTGCATTAGATTCGATGTAGATCCTGGGGGATGTGTGATGAGGCTGGCTTCCTGATGCAAATGTTTTGCTTATATTTTCACATTTCATGTTCTTATAGAGTAAAATCCAGTTCATGATTGGGCATTAAATATACATTAGTTCGAGATCAGTGAATTTAGTAGCTAAAGTGTTATATATATTTATTAATATACAGCTCTGGAAAAAATTAAGAGACCACTCCAAAATTATCAGTTTCTCTGATTTTGCTATTTATAGGTATATGTTTGAGTAAAATGAACATTTTTGTTTTATTCTATAAATTATTGACAACATAACTCATAACCCAAATTCCAAATACAAATATTTTCATTTAGAGCATTTATTTGCAGAAAATGCCATTCCTGGCGCAAGAATTCAAGCAGCTCAGCTTTGTTTGATGGCTTGTGACCATCCATCTTCCTCTTGATCACATTTCAGAGGTTTTCAATGGGGTTCAGGTCTGGAGATTGGGCTGGCCATGACAAGGTCTTGATCTGGTGGTCCTTCATCCACACCTTGATCGACCTAGCTGTGTGGCATGGAGCATTGTCCTGCTGGAAAAACCAATCCTCAGAGTTGGGGAACATTGTCAGAGCAGAAGGCAGCAAGTTTTCTTTCCAGGATAACCTTGTACGTGGCTTGATTCATGCGTCCTTTGCAAAGACAAAACTGCCCGACTCCAGCCTTACTGAAGCATCCCCAGATCATCACCGATCCTCCACCAAATTTCACAGTGGGTGCGAGACATTGTGGCTTGTAGGCCTCTCCAGGTCTTCGTCTAACCATTAGACGACCAGCTGTTGGACAAAGCTGGAAATTAGACTCATCAGGGAAGAT
>VUQI01037605.1:6668-20179 GCA_015106735.1 Paratilapia polleni | reverse complement strand
CATTATTCTTTTTTTTTTTTTTTTTTTTTTTTTGTTTGTTTTGTTTTGTTTTTTAAAACCAAGAAACCTTTTCGGTGTCTTGAAGGTAGGATTGTAACAATATGCGTTGGGTATGTGACATTTAGTTCACTATGAGATTTTCTCGCTACAGTACACAATCAAGCAACAATTACTCTTTTAAACAATTACTGTCATGAGTCTATTTATCTGTATCTTTGTGCTCCAGGAACAAAATCCAGCATATAATAAAGTGTAAACTTCATGCAGAACATGTTGGCAGTGTGCCAGTTGGGGCCTATCGGCCGTACGATGCTAGCAGAGTTAGCCTTGAAGGCTGGGCAGGCACTGTACTATTTTTACAAGTCTCATCTTGTAAAAATAGTACTTCATGAAATAGGGCCTTCATGAAAAATTTCTAATCAAACTGTGTGGGTCTATAGATGGCCACCATACTGAGCTCACATTTTCGTGAATGACACGCAGGGAATGGTCTGGGGTGGACTTGAACCCGAGCCACCTTTGGTACATGGGTTGCCAGCTCAATCAGGTGAGCTATAGCGGGACCCCATTTGGTGTAATTACTGAAGCTGAAATTGCACTGCTGCTACTGTGGTTATTTAAAAGGTAATTATAAAGATGGTGCACTTGTCTTAATGAACACTGTTTATTTGATTTATTTTATACTTGAAAGTAAACAGCTCAGTCTTTTCTTATTGGTTGTAACTTGCACTTGGGAGTCTTAACTGTTACAGAAAGAAATATGGCCAATTAGAAACTTTTGATTTATGTTTCAAATAAATAGAAAAGTTTTTTATTTTCTTTGCACTACCAAAAATATATCAAACTGTGAATTTCATGTTCTGTTATGCCTAAACACTACTGAAACAGACTACATAAATATCATTTTACATGTTAAAATGACTGAAATCCAAAGAAATAAGTCACTTAAGTCACATATTGCCCTTCTAGTATATCATCGGTGTCCAATTTACACAAAGTAAACATCAACTTCTGTGTCAAACGGACACGACTTTCATGTTGGGAATCCTCACTGAGAGCTGAGTCTGAGGCTACAACCCACGAATTAAACAGCAGCGTCCAGTCGAAATACTGGAAATACTCATTTTGGTTTGGCGTCCTGCCTGTGTAGAGCGTGCAGGAGGCAAGACACATGATTAGAGATGCACTGATCCTATATCATCTAATCCTGACTTGAAAAGCTGGACTGGATATTGCTGACAACCCGCCAATGTATTCCTGATCCATTCATTTCAGTTTTGGTGTTGCTCACTCTCACTGTCCTTAAATTCAGTTTAACACTTGTTTAGGAGCTTTTACTGCACTTATGATAACAAAAGGTATTGTGGCCAACTCCATTAATATTATTTCCCTAAAGCAGGAAACGAGAAACGAGCACAACTGTAAATAATACAAAGATGCAGTAAGGCTTCTCACAATTAGCTGAAATGAGATTAGTGCAAATAAAATGTATAGTTGATAGCTGAATAGTTGATTAACATCAATATATTGCTTATTGCTTATTAATTTAACACTCACAACAAATTGGTACTTGGTATTGGCAGATACCTTAAGCCAAGGTTTACAGTTATGTGAAAAAAGTGTTCATGGGACTCTATGCAGTTTTGTGAAAAACTAAGTACACCCCATGATTCAGTAGTTTGTAGAACAACCTTTAGCAGCAATAACTTGAACTAATCTTTTTTGTTTTGGGGGGGTATGAATTTATTCATCTCTGACATCATTGTGGAGGAAGTTTGGCCCACTCTTCTTTAGAACGTTAGAACTTTAGAAAGAAGTTTGTGGGCAGCTCTCTTAAGGCCTCATCACAGCATTTCAATCAGGCTGAGGTCTGGACTTTGACTGGGTCATTGCAACACCTTGATTCTTTTCTTTTTCAGCCATTCTGTTGTAGATTTGCTGCTGTGATTGTCCTACTGCATGTCCCAATTTCAGCCAAGCTTTAGCTTGGCCTGACATTTGACTCTTGAATACTTTGGTATACAGAGCAGCAAGGTGCCCACGCTCAAATTCAGTGAACTCCTTAGAACAACCCATTGTTTCACAAATGTTTGTAAAGGGAGACTGCGTGGCTAGGTGCTTGATTTTATACACCTGTGACAATGGGACTGAAAACACCTGAATTCAAAGATTAAAAGGTGTGACCCAGTACTTTTTTCCATATTGTGTATAAGGTGGCAATGAGCTCCAGTAACTCAATGTATGTAAGAAAAACACTGTGCAGCCCACAGAGATGCCAACAGTTAGGAAGAATTTGAATAATTTAAAACAACCAAAATATAAGCCAGCGTCTTCTGATTTCAATGTTATCCTACCCATCAAGCCTCTATCTGCTTCACCAAGAATCTGTGCACCATCATTATGAACACAAAGAAATAATCACAAGAAAAATTGTGTTGAAACACAACATAGACATATCTGACCATTAAACAATGCCTGTTTCTTTACTGACTGATTAGGCTGGGGCTTTCTTTGAACTGCCAGACTGTGCAGTAGCCACGGTTCTGTTTGAAGACACCCGCAGCAATGTTACATCTGGATTGCTGTCACCGCAGTAACTGCTGCCATGGTGACAAAGGAGAAGAAGGAGGAAGGAGAGGACACGTACTGTAGTGAAGACATATAAACAGTGTTTAAGGAGTCTGGCAGCAGATGGGGGGAGGGCAGGATGACTAATACTGGTCTTACTAATGCACTCTGAAGACAAGGTAGGTGTTGTTATTGTATGCTCAAGGAAAGAGCAGTGCAACAAATACGGGTTGCATCATGCACTTTGTTTTGTGGTGATAGTGTTCTCCATAATGTGAGACACTCTGGATGGGTTAACAGAAGTAAGTGCTACAAATGCACAGTGTAGAATGTTATAGCAGAGATGTACTGTCTTGCTTGAAATCCACTTAGCCAGAACACGCTGTAACACTTTTATGAAATAAACTGAAGCTACATGGGAAAAGAGCGGGATATCACAGAGGAAAACCCACATAAAGAAAAACATTTTTATCATTCAAAGGTACCTTTTTCATTCCTTCGTGTTTGCAACATATCATCTATTGCAATATAAGTTAAAATATATACAAATTAAATTGTCAACTTTGACTTATTTTCCAGAGCACAGTGACAACAAACTTAAAGTCCCTCTCCAATTTATTTTTTACCTGACTTAAATGTTATGTGTAGAATGGCATAGGTTAGGTGTGTAAATAGGTACAAAAAAAATTCCAAAGTCACCATGAACCCTGGTTTAGAGGTGGAGTCATTTGGTTCGGTTCGTTTTTTGGCAAAGCATATAAAAGTAAAGAAACACATAACATTTGATCTATTGTCAAAAAATTAAAACATTCTTAAGTGTCCATTTGTTCAAAATTCTTACTGTAACAGGTTAAGACACTCAAATGATGAATAATGTCAAGAAAAGACACTGTGCTGTTTGGTGTCAAGTGTAAAGAAAATGAAACAAAAAATGTATGAAGGGCTTTTGATTTTTTAATTGCCAATGTCCGAATGAACTGTAACTTCAAAAATCTTCCGACTCTCTTCGTTACCTCTAACAGCCAATGAAGTGACTTCTATGCAAAGGACCCTGCACTATTTTTCTGCAAATAGGATGTGATGCTTATGCCCTTCCTTCATTCGCAGCATCAACAGTAAGCAACAATAGCCAACAGTAGATTAGAAATGGAGCCCACTAGTCAGTGACCTCAACCATGACCATAATGATATCTGAGCGGAAATGCCAGTTGGCTAGCTTGCCAAATCACCTGTTAATCTAATTGATAATACATTAATTTATGTATGAAATTACGTAAATTAAATTACGTATACTTATTGATTTTATCTTTCATTAAATTATATCATTTCACAAAGCCAAGGTGTCTATCATTTGGTTTCTACATTAATAGCCAACATGGGCACAGTTAGCCAGCTAGCTGTAACTTAGCTACACAACAAAATTGAACATTTATGGATTCATTACCGTCACACTGGTACTTGGGTATAAAGTACATACACTGATCACTCAGTTGCTGTACAAGATACAAACTTAATGGTTGGGAGATTTTTTATGGTAAATGCTTCAGTCATCATATAAATTACACTATGGGCCATTACATTTTTCTTTCAGCCAGAGTATTTTTAAATCTGTCAACTTTGCCAGAAGAACAACGGCATGTGTAACGTGAGAATGACAAGCTGGTAAGAGTGGCAAGAGAAGACTGTCAGATGGGAAAGCATGAAAGAAACCAGAGGTAGATACAGACTTTATTACATATAGTTATACTGTACTGCATGTATACTAGCTGCATTTATCAAGGGTAGGTCTCTGCTGATTGCATTAATGATTCACTTACTTTAAAGAAAAACAACTAGTCCTCTGCATCTGTGTGATGAGTCTCCAATCATCCGTGGCTATATATATACACTGGAAACAACTTTTCCCCTCTAGAACCTTTACGGTTCTTTGGCGCCTAACATCGGACTCCATGATTTTCAACAGAAAATTAATAACCTTAAGACGGTAATGATGTCATTTAATTGGACCTATAAGTCCTCTAGTGGTATAAAGGGCTGGGCTTAATGCAGGGTAAGACTATTAGAGAAAGACCACTGGATGGATTGAAGGGAGGCAATATTAGTTGTTTTCATCCATGCTGGATCTCCTACTTGAGATGCACTTAATTAAGGGAGGACACAGAAGACCTAAAATTAAAAAAAAGCCAGTGTTGCTTCTGGTTATAACCCTAACACTACACCCTCTGCTACAAAATCTATCTAGTAATCTAGTAATACTATCTGGGACAAACTGCTTCCTCTCTTCATCAACACATTTATCAAAAACTAATTTTTCTTAAGTGAAATGGCACCTTACTACAACAAAAACTCTCATTTTCAAGCGTGTACCTTACAGAGAATCATTAATGTAAAGTTCATGGGACTGAGAGTACACTGCTAATACATAAACAGACCAATCTCAGTGGCTTCCTGTCAATCATTGAGCATTTAACTGTCACCACTGCTCCTCACTCACAGTACATGGTGTGGCCTGGTGTGTGACATCACTGTGGCTTACCTCTGCGACTTTAGGGGGAACTCCATCTCCCAGCACTTCCCTGTAGAAACACTGCTGGGTCATGTAATAGGAGAGGCCGCTGGTTCTCTTGAAGGCATCTTTCAGCCGCTTCAATTCCACATCGGTGACTAGCATGGCACACAGAGAGAGAAAGAGAGAGAGAAGGGATTATGCCAGAAGAGATCAAGGAACAGTTCGAAAACTTAATGGTTGATCTGCAAGAAAACAATAATAAAATAATCTATAAAAATTAAACAGTGAGCAAATATTTTCTACTGCTCTGACAGTGTTGGCATTAAGGTCTGGATCATCCTGAAACACATCCTGAAACACATCTTTAATGTTCAAATTTTTAAATGTCATTTTTAAAGCTTTGAGCACTAAATGCCAGAATTCTTTTAACTCCACTGCACTGGGATGATGGCAGAATTGTTGGCAGCACATAGCAATACAGAAACAAAACTTCCATCCAATTAAGGTAAACAGAAGAAAAATTTTTTTATTTGGTTGACCTTTTAATAGACTGACAGAACAGCCTCGAGTAGCAAATACTTGCTGTTATTTTGTTCATTTACAGAATAACCCCAGAAGTGACAAAGTTGATTAAACGCGCAGCAGTAATCGCAGTCGTGTATTGAATAGTTTCACTGACTGTACAGCAGTGGCAGCAAACAACTGACTATTAACTGAGAAAGATCTGGTTTACAGCTTTCCACAGACCACACTGCAGCTAAATGATCAAAAAGGCACCCGTAGTTTACCCGTAGCTGACATGTGACAGGTCAATACGCAGTAAAATAGATTAATAAATTGCTGTTGCTGACTAATCAGCCAATCACATTTCAGGCAGGGGTTAATTGCAGTAAATTAGCAAATGCTTATGTAGGTAGATTAGATTAGGCAGAATATGAGGGAGCTTTCAAAGACTCCATTGCAAAAGCTTGGCACATAAAAAGGATGTTGGGGTTGGAGCTGCATCAGCATGACAGAACCACCAGAGTGGTATTGACAAGTGTCAGATTATAATGGATGCCTAGTCCACCTGTTACAGGATTGGGTGCTGCTAGTCAGCTGGTAATGTTAAAGTGATAAACCTACAGGGCTCCATCACCCAACTCTCCACGTTTATTAAGACCTTTTTAAGGCATTCTATTGATATTATGACAATGTTATTGATATCATAACAAAAAGGGAGCACAATGGAGGTAGTAAAGACCAAAAAAAGATTTAAAACAAGCACAAGTTCATGTGAATCAAAAGGCAATTCCAAATCAAAGCTAATGATGATCAGTGTTTGCTGGACATGTAAACAGGCACACCTGTTAAATTTGCACACCTTTTCAAACGTCAAATATCGGGAGCCTTTGTCGCCCATTATTTGTAACTTTTTCCAAACAGATGATCCAAAATTTAAGTGCACTTGAGGCAAATGCCAAATATGTTAGTCTTTCTTTAATTCAAAACTATTTAATAGTGTATTTATGTATAAAATGCTCATTGTAATGGCACACTTAAAGGAGAAAGACTACACCTAACACTTCAGAACTGTTCTGCTCTAGCACAGGCTTACACACATACACTACCTGCCCTGTAGTGATCAGCACTATCAGCCATGCAGTGCTTCATATACATCCTATTGTCCTCTACTGCACTCTTCTAATGGCTTCTAGTCACAGCTATGTCACAGCATGTATGTGTGTGTGTGTGTGCTACTGGGATCACACAGACACATACACACCCACCTTGCTCGTTCTGCTGTTGCAGTGAAAACACACATCTCTATTGTCACTATGTCCAGATCAAATAGTGATGGAGCTTTCCAGATACAGCAGCACTGCCTGCACTGTGCTGCCGATTCAGTGAAATGTGGGAACACTGAAGAACCCGTCACTGTATAAAACACTGACATAACATGAATAAAAATAAAAGTGAGGGCCACTGACTGTTAAGACAAATCTTTACTCAAATGAGTTATTAATTGCTGTCCTCTTGGCAGGATGACTCAGATAATTTTGATGGACACATGAAATCCTGGATTTATCTCATCTCGTGTGACAAAATTTTTTGAGAATGAGATGCTGTTATATGATTACCACAATACAGCAGTAATTTAATGCCTGCCTCATCAAGCTACCACACTTCTCTGTCAACTATCATGTCATATTGCTCATACACTGATAGTCTAATCAGCTCCACTTTGACCTGCAGTTAACTGCTTGTTGACATGTACATAACACTCTGTCATAGTGTCAATTTAAACCTACCATGGCACAACAGCAGCACAAGGTCAAGGTAAGCAGCACATACTACAGTGTTGTTCCTGTCATATGGAAAAATACTCATTCAGTGTTGCATCATTGACTTTCATAAAAGCTGCTATCGCAGCTGTATGGAAACTTTTCTTTTTCAGTATCTTTGAGCCACAATTAGGTTTGTAACACCTGCTGATCACCTATTTTTGACTCCAGCCTGTAGGGGGCAGTAGTGCTCATGCAGTATCAAGTATTATCTAGAAGCCCACCCAGTTGGGTGAGACATGCGTACTTCCCACACAGATGCCCAGCAATGTTAGCTGGTAACATTTTAGAGCAATCTACTTCTTCTAACACAAAGCAATAAATAACAGCAAATATCAAAACTATTCAAATATGAACATCCTATTATTACTGAGCAGCAGCTGCTTTTGAGGAATCAATCTCACAGCTGACTGATCAAGACAAGAGAATAGTGTTCACCCAGATACATACCTGTTAAAGTGCATTTGCTAATCCAAATAACAGTAGATGAGAAAGTTTTCGTTGATAAGACTTTTCTATTATTGTGTTTTTAACAAAAAAAAGTGTGTGCATGTAGCCTAGCTACAAGGAGACTTGGAGAGTACATCCTCCACCAAGACCAGTGTCCTGTCTTGCAATTTTAAGGAAAGTGATCCAGATCTCCACTGAAGTTTAAAGGGTTCTTCCTTTCACCACGTCCCCCCTCTTCATCAAGTTTACTGAAATTCAGCCTGGTACTTTTTGTGTAATCTTGCTGACAGCCAAATAAACAGAAAAACGGAACCAATCACATACCTCTGCCTTGTCTTTAGGGAGTAATGAAGAGTAATGGACATGACATGGACAATAATCTATCTCAGAAAATCCATTTAACAGCAAAACAGAGCTTAAACCCCTTATACAGGAAGTGATGGCACATGCATGCATGGATGCGCGCACACACACACACACACACACACACACACCCTTCAATCCAGTTCTCAAAAGTATACCTTGGTTGGCCCGGTAACCTTTTTTTCTCTCCACAGTTACAGTGAAACCACTCACAGACACAGTTTCACTTTGACTGCTGTCAAACAGGGAAAGTAAATGCTCTTGGACAAAAACAGCCTTGACTACATGAATCTTAGTACAAATACGCATTTTCTGTTTACTCAGTCACTATTCTCCAGCAGTGGGATCAATTCTCAGTTTCTTCACTGACTGTACAGAAGAAGTGATGCAAAGAAGCAAGTGGTGAAAATTACAAAAAACAGCTTTCAACAGCAACAACAGGATGCTGGTGTTTGACTGGACTGACATAACAAGGGATTAATGAGGAATTTGTTGGTCTTCAGGGAGTTTAAGTAAGTAGAGCTCTCTATATGTAGGAATTGGTTGGTGGGTAGAATGTGACCACACCTTCATCCAACTTATTTCCACATTAGGCCATACAAATTCTCCTAATTCCTTCAGTCCCTGACAAGTGCATAGACAGAGGCTCAGGAAGATGTAGCAGAAGTTAAAGGCCACACTGATCTGCCCTGTCACCACCACTACTCAGGCTTTTCTCCTGACTTTGTGAGACTTTTTGTCACAAAGTCCACTCCACCACTGTGCTGCCCCACAGTGAAGGGTGGCAGAATGATGGAGTGGTTGGCACTGTCGCTTCACAGCATGAAGCTTCCTGGTTCAAATCTTCTGTGTGAATTTTGTGTGTTCTCCCTGTGCCTGCGTGGGTTTCCTCCCGGTACTCTGGCTTCCCCCCCACAGTCTGAAGTCATGCATGTTATGTTAACTGGTGACTCTAAATTGGCAATGGATGTGAGGTAGATAAAGTGATTGAAGCTAAAATGTGACTTGTAATCTAAAGTGCTTTGAGTATCAGCAAGACTAGAAAAGTGCAATATAAATGCAAATACATTACATTACTCTTTGTCTAAGCACTGCTGGACACAGGTATGCTGTAAGTGCATTAAAGAACCACTCAACATTTTTAGAAATGGCCTTGTTTTCAGGAACCACACAAAAACTGAAGCGCCAAATTGTGGTTTTATGAAAGGGAAGCTCGAGATCATGAAGTATTTAATGGTCACCTAACAACCTGACAGTGACAAGACTAAAGAGAGCCACTGTGCCAAACAAAGAAGCAGCCATGTACACAACCACGTGATGATTTTACACAAGACGTGTCAATCAGTGAGCTGTGGCTTCATAATGTGTTGCCTGCCGGGTGAGGAACAGCTGAAGAGATTTTATGACCAATCGACCAGTGGCTTTGTCTATTTTTTACAAGTCTGGGCTTTGTTGTCCATTTTTGCCCAAGATGGCACTAAGCAGTTGATACAAACCTTCTTAGAGCTTTTGGCTCTACAGAAATCATCAATGCTGCTCTAAATGCTCTGTTTCAGACAGTGTTTTCTACTTTTGGCTCTGTACGCTGTCAAAGAGATGTCTGGGGGTTCCACAGAGTGGTCAGTCAGTGGTTGGAAGTATGGAAACCCTTTTATGGTGTATTAAAAACTATAATGCATCATGACTTCCATCATCATGTTGTATTAAGATTTGCAAGTTGTTTTTTTTTTAATGCTCTCAGGCACATTAGAAGTCAGTTATAAAGACTAGTTTCTTTCCAAAGTTCAACTCCAAAATAATTCTACCAAGACAGATGAGAATCTTCAGTGCTTATTAAACACTTGCAGGAATAGCAAAGGGAGTATCATAGAAAGGGAATTGAATTACAGGGAATGACTGCTGCGTATCAAGATGGCTCCCTGGGAGAAAAAAGAAGTCATAAAAACAAATTAGAAAAGTCAAAAGAATATTTTAAATCAAGACAGTAGAGCTTAGCGCTGAGCATTATGAAGCATTAAGAACTGCTTTTGGTATGGAAGAGAGACAGCTTGAATTGCAGTAGAATTAAAAAAAAAAAAGTATTGGTTGATAAAGTGGTAGAACGAAAAATAATATCAGAAAATAATGCATGATCTCATCATGTTCTGAGACAACACATAGATATGAATCAACATGGAATGGTGTATGTTTTGTAATTGAACATATGAATTACATTAAAAAAAAAAAAAAACATCCAAGACATCCAGTCCTTTCCTGATTTTCACACACCGCTCTCCAACTGCTGTCAAAGAAGCCCCCATGTGTTCTATTAAAACACAGAAATGGTTTCTTGGTGCACAGCAGTGAGAGCAACTAAAAAGTGGAATGACACAAGGAAACATCAGCTTTTAATGATATCCACCCTGACAGTGTGCATCAGCTGTGAACTGTGAATCTTTATTTTTGCCAGTGGATCATGCATCTGCTGCTTCTGCTGGCTGAAAACTGCATTTACAACGTGAGTATTTGCTTGTGGTAAACACAAAGAAGCTGTGAAGAAACAGAAGCCACTGGTAAAAAGATTAAGAGATATCCCAAACTGAGAAGTGCGAAGGCTATAATATTGTTTAAAAATATAAAATCACTTTGCTATTTTGCAAAATTAGTAGTTTGATGTTACTCTGCATAACCAGTTACTCCTGTTACAGCTGTGCAAGTGTTTGCAACTCTCCTCTATCACTACAGTCTCCAACTCGCACTGCCCCACCCCTTCTCTATGGCCCTTCTTGATCTCAAGGTTCTCCTGCAGGCCAACAGTGGGCCAATAATAACATATTTCTACAAGTTTGAAGGTACACATCAACTTAAGTCTACAAGTCCACTTGGGTCAGGTACCAAACTCTGTACTTTTTAATGGTATCAAAAAGTACAGAGTTAGTACTACCGAGGACCGATTCACACTAAATCAATGGCAGCACACACCAAAAGTGATGTTACAACTGCTTGAGCTTGGCGTGTTGTGTTGGTTTTTAACCACAATGATATGTTAGGGGCTAGCAGACATTTTTCAGTAATTTTATACAGGGGTTCAGAGATTCCCAGGATATATAGAGGGAGATGTGACAACAGCTTGCAAAGATTAAACATGCTGGAGTCCTTGGGGAAAAAAAACATGTTAAATATCAGAATGAATTGTGTAACATGCTGTTAAAACTGAATTGGCTTCTGATGAATATAACAGATATATGATCTATTAGGCATTAATCCTATAAATACTGAGACATGATTTTGGTCCATTTTTGTGGTACACAGACTAGAAGCCAGACAACCTGTTTGGAGAAAGTTTAGCATTGTATAACAGGTAAGACAAAGCTGTAGTAAATACCCATGTATTTGATCAATTTGTGCTGCAAGCTCCACCTCACTACACTTGAAACAGTGAAGCACCCCAAGCAGAGACTTTTAGAACCATTGTAACATGCAAGCTTGTTCTTGGACTTTTTCAGGGCAATGAAGAGGTCCTACAGTGGGTAAGTCTGAGTAGTCCTATAAAACTCCTCGGTTAGCTTTGCAAGAAGACAATAAGAACAAGTGCTCGCTCCATTGTTTGGAATAAACAGAGATGGTTGTTGTCCTTGAGCTCAGAAATATTAGTGAAGCTGTCACAACTATTACATCACCTTGTGAGTCGAGTGAATCCCGCACTGCCACAGAAATGGAAAGGCTGAAAGGGCTCATTGGGGGGCGGATTCTGTAAACGTTCATGCCACCCCAAATTCTTGCAATCACAACGCACCTTCTCCCCACCTAAACTTACATCTGATCTTGGTTCCTTAGGTGAAATGCAGCTACTCCTCCTTAGTTCCCCCTAATGTTCCTGTCCCAAGACTTCATATGCACCTAAAGAGCAGAACTCCCTGCCAAGGAGCCTCTGAGCAAAGTTTGGTGCTGAAAAAAAAAAAAGTATCAATTTATTTCAACTGAGATATAGGATGAGATTATATAGTTTATATCTATATAGTTTAACACTGCATTACATATAGTGTTCCTTCATTAAAGTCCCACACCCACTCTCTTTTTGCACCTTACGCTCTCTGCAAGTTCTCCTGCGGCACTGGACTAACAACAAATGATATCTCAGGTTAGTGTTAACGTTTTACGGTTAATATTAACCTCTGTTAAAACTGCATGTGTGCCAAGAGTTGACAATGTTCGCAGATTTATGAAAACAGAAAGAATGAAATCGCTGTTTTCAAAGCCCTCAAACAGTCATTTTGACTTTGCAGAAAAATGGAGCTGCAGGTCCATGGCTCTGTGACTTTTGCATTTGTAACATGTTCATTTTCATTTAAACTAAACAACCAAGGAAGAAGTGGACCAGAAAGTCTCATGTTTTGCCAGGTAAAATTAATCCTGTTTTTGTTGGAGTTGGGTTGCTTTGAAAAGAGGCAGGCACAGACTGAAGGTGTTGGTGTGACTATTTCCACACACGCACTGCAGCCCTGAACTTTTCAAGGACTTAAACGACAGAGTTGCATGTGAGGACACAAGGTGCGGTTGGACTGGACATTAGCCAGTCTTTAACCTACCCTCTCCCTAGTACAAAAATCTATGTAATGCTGGATGTGCAACTGATACAGCTAATAGCTAGCATTTACTGCTAGCTTAAGAGGCTGCATCATGAAGTGAGCCACCTCCAGCTCACCTCATGCAGCTCACTCATTCTTATTGCTCTCGTGGTTGTTAATATTTTGAAGGGAGATTACCACAGTCAATGCCCCGGAGGCACATTACTAAACATCCCCATATTCGATTAACATGAAGCTGACATGCAGAATATCAGTGGTGAGCTTGCCAATCTGAGAAACTTACGAATAACCACTTTTAAGCATAAAATAGTATCAACACTATTATTAAGCAGTATCTGTATAGTAGGGTTGTGCCAATGGACGATTGTGTCAGGTATCGACAATGGTCAAAGTGAATGGCAAGAGCTCGCCAATCAAGGCGATTTTTCATCTAATTTCCCCACTGATGCATTAAATTAATATCATCATTATTCTGAGATTCATAATAAATTAAATCACATGTCAATGTGCAAATGTTTCTTTGTGCTTGAAGTGAGAAATAAACTCACAGTGTGCCTGTTTCTCTTTCACCCATGATTTTTTTTTTTTGGGTTTTGTTTTGTTTTTTGCACGTGTTTGGGCCACACACTGTATGTTAAGGAGGGTGGATAGCGCTACCATAATGGCAGGCTCCTCTGCTGCAAGGCAGCCATACCATTGGTCATCGGAGATGCCACCGGGGGGGTGGGG
>VUQI01037602.1:5939-16133 GCA_015106735.1 Paratilapia polleni | reverse complement strand
TTCTTTTTTTTTTGGTTTTTTTTTTTTTTTTTTGAAGGTTTTTTCCTGTCTTAATGCCTTTTTATATCCTGCATATATTGTTTTGAGTGCCTTTGATCAAAGTTTATATGTTACACCTATAAACTGGATTGCTTTAGCTAGTATTTTATCAACAGCTTCAAACAATAGATGCAGGTAAGTGTGGTGATTTTTTTCATTTCATGGTCTGACCTTGAGTTGCTGTTCAGCTCGCACTGGATTCCAGTCATTTCGTTGAAGCGCATTATGAACCTCTACAGTGGTAACGCCATGTACTGCCTCCATAACCTGAGCAGAGGAGCAAACATAGGACATGTAGAGCAGGAAAACTAGGATTACTACCAGCCAGTCAAGCTGTAGTTTACATCTGTCTGTCCAGACTCATATAATGTATTTAGTAAAGACTTTGAAGGAATAGGTGGACACCAAAGATCAGTCAGAAGTCATGATTGTCATGATTACCATGATTACAGCATAAATTCTCAAGTTATGGCAAAAAGGTTATAGCTGCTTTGTGGGCTCACAGTGACTTTGATATAAAGCCACCACAGTCTAACTAGTGTGTCCTTGAGTCCAGGTCAATATTTGTTTCAAATGTAAAGAGATTCCTTCCAGGTGTTTCACAAGAATGGGATAAATGGAAGATCTTCCCTTTTGACCTTTGGCTAACAAAATCTAATCAGTTCACCCCTGAGTCCAAGTGACAAATTTGAGTAAGTTCCTGCCACGGCTTTTACCAACGTAGAGGCATAAAAACCATGTTGAACAGTAGGAATCTCATCTCTTACCTGCTCAGCAAGACTTTCTCTTGTGTTCTGCACATTAGGCGATTTCTCCCGTTCTCTTATTCGTTCTCGATCTCTCTCCCTGTTGTCTGTATACTCGTCCAGCTGTGGGGTAGATCGTCCCAGCTGGGCCATTTTGGCAAGGTTGGAGCCTCCGACAGCCTGCAGAGGTGGAGGTGGAGGCTGGGGTTGCAGTTGTGTCTGCACCAGAGGGGATGGGACCATTTGCTGAGCCCATGAAGTGCCTGGGTTGGGGTGAATTATGTGTTTCCTCTGGGCTCTTTTAAGCACTCTCAGGTTGGGGGGTGGTGGTCGGGGAGGGGGAACAATATTAGCATCACTCATCCGGCGAAGATCCTGTTGCATCACTGCACTTTGAGCTACCATCATAGAAGGAATGAGTTTGCCATGCTGATCCACTCTGAGCACCCCTACTGTATGAGCACGGGGCCGATGCCCACCTAAGACTGACTCCAGGCTCCGAGTCATACCTGAAGACAAAGGGAGATCCTTTTTAATATGTAAAAACTATCAAGTAGAGGTAAATATTACAGTTAGGCAGCCAGTTGAGGCCACTGCAGCTGATTGCTCTCCATGAAACATATTGGTTCAAACATGAAGCTGCCAGTATGAAGTATTCTCCTTTCATCCATCAATTTTCTTAACCGCTTATCCAATTCAGGGTCACAGTGGTGGTGCTTGAGCCTCTGCAAGCTATCATAGGGCAAAAGTCGGGGTACACCGTGTACAGGTCGCCAGTCTGTAGAATCACCAGTTAACCTAACGTGCATGTCTTCGGACGTACAATCCTCTTTGGACTGTGGGAGGAAGTACCCGGAGAGAACCCACACAGGCACGGTGAGAGCACGTGAACTGCACACAGATAGCACTGTCACAGTGCTAACTACTGCACCACCATGCTGCCCATTCTAGCTTGTGCCAAGCTTCCTGATTGGGCCAACAGGGGTTGGGAGTGGCCAAATGTAGGTGAACAAGTTACCTCTGAGATGGATTTGATCCTTCATAAAAACATGTAAACAATACACCACTTTAAAGAATTTTTAAAACTGAATGTAAAAATAAATTAATGCATAATTATGCAAATAGCTTTATTCAGCTGTATATAAAAAGGAACAACACCTTCTAAGGGTCTTGGAAAATATTGAATGATGACTCTCCAGACTGCATGATGAAAAAGTTAATAATAATGAACACAAAGAACATACTAACACAATCAGCTTAGGAAAAAAAAACAAAACTATAATATTAACATAGTGATAATCACAGATAATACCTTTTCATATTTTTATGTTGACATTATATTATCACTACATTTTACAACCAGATTCATTCTTAGTTCCTACCTGCCATTTTCTGCAGATTGGAACCCTCCTTCTCCCTGCCAGGGCCCGACCTCCAGCCACCGCCGCTGCTGCACAGATCATAACAGTAAACACATTAGACTGAAGGCCAAACTATATAACTGAAAACAGGTGACAGCTGAGTGCTATGTTGTGCTTAGCACTGTGCAATAAAACTCAGTGACTCAGGGACCTACAGGACATAAGCTGGATATAAAACTTGTCATTTAGAAAATCATAACTGAAACCTCTCTTTCATTGCTTTCTAGTACCCCATCTAGTATCCGGTCAACAAATTAGAAAGAGGCAACCACCTGAAAACACTTTAATATTATTAAAACAGCTTCTGCAGATTAGTTTTGTGCTTTGGGAGCTATATTTGGGGTGAGATCTTGTATTTTTAGCTGCATTAAGATGGCAGTCACTGTTTGTTCATGTAAATAAAAAAGAAGCCCTTGTGAAGCACGCCCAACACAGATTTATTACCTCAGATTCAGCTCAGTCAATAAACAATAATTTTTGAACCATTTTATGAGTTCAGTTCCTCACAAATGTAGTTTTATCTCTGCAGATGACTGGGCACACACACAGATCAGGATGCTTTCAGTTTTGGTTCAATGGACTCTGAAAGCAGACATCTTTGTGCTTTCAACTCCAATGCTAAAAATGGCAAACATGAGCTTTTTTTCCCCTCTCGTCATTTTTCACTGTCATACAGGAAGACATTTTTACAGACACAAAGATACCTAATATACCCAAAAAGTAAGTTAGGAATGAGGGTTGTCACTGACTCGTCCAGACTCTCAGGTGTTCCCCAGGAACGCTCAGGGTTGACGTCTCCGTGCCCGGCGTGTTGCAAACTGCCCTTTATTGGGGTTGAGATGTAGCCACCGGGGTTGGGCCCGGAGCTGCTGGAGGAGGTGGTGGCAGCAGCACCAGGGGGGAGCGATGGCACGGTGAGGCTCGCGGGAAACCAGCCAATGGCCAGTGTCCTCTGGTTCTGGCCCTTCCACTCACTCATCTCCAGACTGTACAGAGAAAGGGAAAACACCAGGTTAATAAAAAGCAAAACAAATGCCTACATGCCGAACAGTAAAGCAAATGAATTAACTTGCTAAACACACAACAGATCAAGTGAAGCTTGATTCATAGTACTGCATTAGGCTGCCTATGCCTTACACTGACATGGACCTTCCCACTAAAGTAGCTGTAAGCTATCTGTGATAGGTCCGCTTGGTAGTAATTTGTGGTGTAAACAAAGTATATTGATTAGCACAAGGATAATGCCTCCATTAAACAAAATGTAATAGACTGTAATTTTATCTATCCATGCAAGAGCTCGTATTCTGCTAGCGTAAACAATCCTGTACATACTCACTCAGTTCTGTAGTTTTCTCTCTTTCTTGTCTCTTAGTATGATGTTGTTCAGTATTTATTAGCTCCAAGTCCAACATGATTAGCTCAGTTTCACTCATGCAGAGCAATGCAGACACACCAGCGCACAAGTATTATAAATGCAAAGATCAAAGTCACCCACTGCCATGGTTCAATGCAGAGCTATAAATCAAGCTCAACTGTGCAAGGGTGCGTTTTATTGTTTAAGCATTAAAACCTTAATTTGTAAGAGAAATAATGTGTTATATAGTGTCACTTTAAACAGCAGTGACCATCTAGGTGCTGACCGGATACAGATTACTAGTGTTACTAGACCGTTTTCCTCATCTAAAAAGGGACTTACATATTTTAGAGAAAGCTACATAACATCTGCATCACCTCATTTTGCTAAATAAGACAGTAAAGTAAAATTTAAACCTTTACACATACAGTCTGCAGAAGTCAAGTATAAACTCATGGTAAACAAATAAAACTAAATTCCACTCCTAAAACTATTACTGGGTGGAGACCATGTCATGGTAGTCTTTATCACGTAAGCATTTTTGATGCCAATGATTAATGACATCAACAGGCTTAACGCATGGTATCGTCAGTCATTTTTGAAGAGAATATTTAACACTTGATGACTTTATTTAACTTAGGGGTCTCATTGCATAGCTGTTTAAGTGGCTTGTTAATTTGTAGATTTTTCTGTCCCAAATAATGAACTCAACAACTTTTGTTACATTTATATTCAAACGGACTCATGGAAAAAAAGTGCTACTAATGACGCAGTAAATACCAATATTCTTAAATAATTAAACACAGACCTGTTACGTAAAATAAAAACAACAGAGTCAAGTGAGTTTCAAAGCTGCTAGACCTGTTCAACAAACAAAGTGAAATGCATTCGAGGACTCGATGAGAATGGAATGTCTCTTTAAGAGCGGGCTGGTTTAAACCCCCGTTTCATCTCAACACAGGCCCATCAGCGAAAAGTTTTTTTCTTAACTCTTTTTGTCCCACCCTCCTTTCTCATACCCACCCATGGTCTATGATGGTCACAAGGTCATTGGTCACAAGTGTGAGTTTTCTGGGTTCAGCAAAGTCTCTTATTGCTTGGACCTCCATGGGTTTAGCCTGCAGAGGAAGACAGAGAAATGATGCATGTCTGAGCATATTTTCTTGTTGAATTTAAGACAAATTTGTGAAGCTATAACAACAGTCTCTGCTTTGATTTCATCAACAAGGGCAAGAAAAGGTTCAGACCTCTGCCACCATTGTGGTGAGCTGGGCAAAGCTGGGTCTGTCAGCAGGATTACAGGCCCAGCACATTCTCATGACGGCGTATAGCTCCTGAGGGCAATCGGGTGGCTTCTCCAGACGCTCACCCTCCCGCTCTACCCGCCACAAAATCTGGAGGACAGTAAATGTCAGTGATGCTAAAACTCTGAGTCATAGAGCATGTCAGAAAAACAAACAGCGTAAGGGCGGTGACACACAATCCAAACACGAAGACAAATGCGTTGTCTGGCATGCACACAAATATCAAAAGTATGGCGTCAATGTTCAGATGGCTGACAAGAGCTTACCTGCCGGCCTGACAGCCCGAACCAGGGCTCCTCACAGTAGGTAAACATCTCCCATATGGTGACACCAAACATCCAGACGTCTGAGGAATGGGAGAAGGAGCCAACACGAAGACTCTCCGGAGCACACCTGGAGAAAAGGCAGGTAGACAGACCAGAAGGAAAAGAAGACATTATTATTAGTGAGAATTTGCTGTGCTTTAAATATTTGTAATTACTTCCCGCTCAAGTTTTCCCCACAGCCCTCACCATGCAAACGGTATCCTCCTGTGTGCTGACATAATGTAGTGATCTTTCTCCTGGCTCAGGCCTCGCATCAGACCAAAGTCCCCAATCTTCACCATCTCCTTTGATGCCAGCAGTACATTTCTTGCAGCCAGGTCCCTGTGGATGAACCTCCTGGTCTCCAGGTACTCCATACCTGCCACAATCTGCGTAGCAAAGAGCCAGAGGCGAACCAGAGGGTACACATACTGACGTGCGCGCAGGGTGTCGTAAAGTGAGCCCAAGGGAGCCAGCTCTGTTACCTAGACGAAGGGGAAAAAAGATTTATGTTAAATCTGGCTCTTAAAAACATATTAGCTAGAACAGATCAACTATTAATCCCTAATTATTCCCAGTTTACCATCTTGAGGGGCTGCGTGAGCACCACACCATAGAGTCGTATGATGTTGGGGTGATCTAAGGACTGCATGGTGGTCACTTCTTGGAGAAAGTCCGTCAGTGTGTCCGTCTGCCTTGACATACTGCTCCTCAGTGATTTTACTGCTACAGGCAGCTGAGTGGAGCAAGGAGATAAATACAGAAGCTCAGTTTCAATCAGGCTCACAGACGGTCACCTCTCTTCAACAAGCTGAAAGAGGCTAAAATTCTCAGAAAAGCTAAAGGGACTGTCAGTGGGTCTGTCAGCGGGGGTGTGCACGAACCTACTTGCATCCAGGTCATAATCATAAAAAGGATATGAAAGGTTGGATGTAGCCACCCTGACGTTACCTGTTGGTATTTTGGCCCCTTCCATCTTGTTTTTTTCTTTTGGAATGCTATGTTTTCAGCTAACTAGCTAGCTTGTTTTGCAAGGTGCAATCAAGTGGCAACCTCTGGGCCAGAAAAATGAAGCTTATGCACAAGTGCCAGAAAGTGCATTTCTTCTAATGGCCACTTGTGACTGGCTCCAAAAGTGAGTAACCCCCCATAGACTCCCATCTTAAAATGTCCCACTTTAGAGCAGAAAAAAAACTTATGTTTATAGCCTGGTACGAAAAACAGTTTTGTTTGCTGTAGCCAATTTTCCCCTTCATAACAGCTGGACAGAGGTTGATGTTTTTTAAAAACTCACCTATTTATACTTTAAGGTTTAAAGTTAGGGGTATGGCTTTTCTGACTGACAAGTGGACACTCATTCAGGCAGCTGGCAGCTATAAGCAAGCCTTGACCTCCACTAATTGAGTCATTTTTGGAGCACTTTTAATTCAACTATCTGACAAGTAATATGGAATGCTGTGTCGTTAATTACACTAATGGCCTGTGTACAGCCTGCGAAATCTGGGCTCCAGTTTTTTTTCGAGTGTACTATTTTAGTTGTATGTTACTAAATAGCATGCATCTGTGGGTTATTTACTCCACCTTGTCATCTAAATATGGTACATGGCAAATGGACTGGTACTTATATAGCGCTTTTCTTCTCTTTCACCCATTCACACACACACACACACACACTCATACAAGCCCTTTTTTCTTAGTCTAAACCTTGCCTAACATTCACACACACACTCACATGGATGCATCAGGGAAACTCTTGGTTCAGTATCTTGCCCAAGAATACTTTGACATGCAGACTAGGGGACCTGGGGATCGAATCACCAACTCACTAGTAGACAACCCACTCTACCTCCTGAGCCACAGCTGCCCGATTTGGTCACTTCTAGCTCCAAAGAAAACCATAATTTTAATGATGGGGCTTCACGGACTAAAGACCGATGTTAGTGGCTGCGTCCATCCTTTATATACAGTTTATGATCTATAGAGCATCTGTAGAGAAAGTTCAGCAGATCTCTAAAAGTGTTACTTACCACTCTCCCAGTGGGCGTGTGCCACTCTCCCCTCTTCACCACCCCGAAGGACCCAGAGCCCAACTTCTCCCCTAGAATCAGCTCACTGTCTTGGATCAGACAAGGAAGAGCCCGGCCTCCGCCCTCCTGGCCCGGCGCTGGGCCACCTCCGGTAAACTGCTCCCCCCCATCTGGACCTCGGCCGCTAAACATCTGTATGCATCATTAAATCAGCAAACAAACTCAATATCAGGCTTGATAAATGCAGTTAACACACAACAGAAATTCAGTCTATGACAAAGCTGATGAAACTAATATGTTTCAGACCTTCGGCATCCATGACCGTACGCGTACGCTTGTCTTGTAGCGTTTCAGAGCTTCCCATAATCTTCTTTGTGCTGCAAGAAAGAAAATACAGAAATGTTTCTAATTTATGTTTCTATTTAAATTAATTATCTTTAAATCAGCAGTATTTATGTTAGACTATGGGAATTTTTTTTGCTTTGTTTTACTCTACAGTCTGACATAGTACGCGCTAAATGAATAATAGTAACATTATAAAGTAATAACTGACAATGAAAATGTGCATTAGTTGCTGCTCTGTGTCACTATGTTGAAAAGTAGTTAGGGCAAGTATGTTATTAATGCTGGCTTTTTAAGATCACACACCTCTTCTCTTCTCATCATACTCTGTTGATTTCAGTACAAAAACTAAGCAAATTTATGTGCATTATAAAATAGAGCCATCTATTTGAAAAGCCACTTTAAATGAACTCTGAAATGCCAGAATATGTGGCTAAAAGAAATACTTCTTTGTATCAAACTCTTTGTGCAAATGGACTATAAATCCATCAGTAATATAAGTCATATATTGAGTAGGGGGCTTCAAAAGACAAACACACCACTACTGCAGGTAAACAGGGGACAATGCTTTTGTTTCAGGAGCACTTTAAACGCTTCTTTATCTTCTGATTAGAAGACAAAGATGATCAGGCTCACCAGGTTTGCTGATTCCTATCTGCTCCAGGTCGGCCTCTTTGACGTAGGCAAAGTGCTCGATGCGAGTGATATTGAGGCCATCTCTGACGCGCACGTAAAACTTCTCTAGCTGGACTTCAGCCAGGAGTTGGTACAGCCACTGAGTGTCCTTGTCCATCAGCATGACCTGGCTTAACTTCCTATGGGGTTAAAGGTCAAAGGTTATAAGACAGTGAAGGGAATTTGTGTGCCGCTTTTTTTTTTTTTTTTTCTGGAACATCTAAATTTGTTTAAGTAGATTAAAAAATTCTTGATAGGAACAAAAACTCGAACATGTTTGCAAACTGAGGATGCTACACAAAAACCTACAGACAACAATTAAGAAACACTGCTTTCTATCACAGGGTTCCTCTGCTCATTAATGAGCCTGTTTGATCATAAATTTACTCCATTCAAGCATCATTCAAGTGGGAGAAAGCCCTCGATGGCACTGCTTAGCTTTTAACTAAGCACCAACTTTTAATAAATTACTGTAGGGATTTTATAACATTGATCATGTTTACGGTATCAGAGTATTACTAACAGCATATTGGAGAATATATAAGTATTATATTGCATCTTCTTTGCATATTGCTCACACTTTCAGTTGGATACACAAATGAGGTCACAATCAGACATGGAAACAGGGTAGAAGATGCAGAGAAGAGAAAGAGGAACAAGTGGATGAGGGTACCAAAAACATAGACACAGTAACATGAGCGTGCATTGGAACAAAATACTTGTGGCCATGGACTATATCTAAAAGATGGACGCAGCCTCCGGGTATGAAAAGTAAAGCCAATGCGGAAAGGTCTTAAACATGCATTCTTTCTAATGGCCAGAAGGGCGCCATTCCTCTGCTTGCAAAAACAAGAAGTCTACAAGAAAATAGTTCTACTACTCCCTTGGTCTAAGACCTCAGTAAACTTTCCTGATGAGCTTATGGGCTCAGTCACTAGTGTCAAGTGTTATTTAATATAGCATGATAGTCATTTAGTGAATTATGGTCCCAGTTAAGCATAAAAAAGATGATCAAGGTGGGTAAGTTTTAACCTGGGGCTAGCTTTTGATGGACACGTTGCCACCATATGAGTGTGCATTGTCCCTCAGTTTCTTAGTCTTTTCTTATGACAAATAGTTTCAGAAAGCTTAAGTCTAGGCTTCAAAACGGGACCTTACGAGACAAAGGGTGGCTACTTCCATCTTTATATCATCACTCTATGCTTGCCTATGACTAATTTTGAACCTCAGAGGCAATAATCCTGGTGCACTGTGAAAAACAACAGGTGGAAACTTTAGCTTGTCTGTAGTTAAGGGGCACTAGTCTAACCGGATCCTGTTAGCACAGTATTTATGTAACTACAGAAGTGACACTGTGTGTTGAAATTACTCTGAAACAGCTGCGTGACTATGACTGATATGAGTGCTCTGGCCATGTTTTACTTCAAATCTACCAACTTTAATGTTGATAATTTGGAAGTTCTGGGTCACGAATGCAACAGTAGGAGTGAGCGACTTCAAATAACTCCCTCTCAGCTAGAAAATGGAAAGTTACAACTCAGCAAATTCTTTTTTTTATGGATATAATCTGTTACTCCTGCTGTTTAGATTACTTAAAGATTGTACCACAATAAATCACCTGCTTATCAGCAAACTGAGTGCAGCAGGTATGAGTCAGGGTAAGGCTTTCAACATTCCCCTGTCAACCACTCTGGGAAAAAAAAAATAACACCCACTCCAAACAACTAGCACGGCTACATTATCTTAAACAATTCGGGCTGCTCATTCTAACAGTCGACCAAAAGGGTGCAAGAGGGTACTAGCCCGGGCTTGCATTAAATTGGGACAACTCCCAATTAAATTAGCACTTAATATAAGTTGATTGAGAATGAGCTGGATTCCCTGCAGATTACATTCAAGTTCATTAGTAAAACCCTCACAAAAAAAAAGAAAAAAAAAGATGCACACTGATGAAAAAAAAAAAAAACAACTCAGAAATAGT
>VUQI01037600.1:0-23062 GCA_015106735.1 Paratilapia polleni | reverse complement strand
CACTTTTTTTTTTTTTTACCACCCCCCCCCCCCCCCCCCCCCCCCCCCCCCCCCCCCCCCCCCAAAAAAAAAAACCTGCCAGTGGTCCCCACTGTTAACCTTGTTATTTTTTGCCCTGTACTTTTATATCTCTCCCACACTCACATACACACATATACACACATGCCTTTTTACTAACAGGCTGCTGGGGGGAAATAAAAATGTTCCTTTGTATTGAGCTGTGGCTATGTTGGATGTCTGAGGATGGAAATGTATGATAAGAGGAAGAAAGGTTTCACTGTGGAGGCTCTGGGGAGCAAAACCCACTCTCACTTTCGCAGGAAATGGCACTTTCAGATTTCCTCCGAGCTGCAGGACACGGCTGTTTGCCTAGAGAAAGTGACCCTGCTGTAACGGTTTGTACGCTACGCTACATCAAAGGGAGCTGTAATGTCACAATCAACGGATTTCAAAAGTCAACAACAAGCCCATTAAACATGTACCACACAGTCACAGTGGAAAGCACATAATAACTCACTGCTTAGATGCTTTACAGAATAGCTTAGCAACTACAGCAACTTGATCACAGTTACTATAGCAGCAGAAAGTAATAAGAAAGCTGAACAGCATCAGTTTTTAATATCTAAAGTAGAGAATGTTTAATGATTCACATGAAGAATGAACACATACTTGTTTCCAAGATCATCATCAAAAAAACAAAACAAACATAAAAAAAAAAAAGAATAAAATAAAAAACAAAAAAAAAAAAAAACAAAGAAAAACAAAACAAAAAAAAACAAAACAAAACAAAACAAAAAACAAAAGAAACAAAAAAGAGAAAAAAACAAAACAAAACCCCCCACACACATAGATGTACACTGGGGGGAATATGTATTTTGACCCCTTGTTGATTTCATTATTTTAACCACTTACAAAGAAATGAACAGTATATAATCTCAACAGTAGGTGTATTTAATAGTGAAAATTACAATACTAACAAAACAATCAAGAAACAAGCATTCTGTAACAGTTACAATGTGTATTTTAGTGAAGGGGAAAACTCCACGATAAAGCCAGTTTTCCTATGAATATGTAATAAAGATCAGGCCTTTTGGGATAAAACCTAAAATACCTTGCAGCTGAAGGAATTTTTCATGGAAGAGAGTTCAAGCATTTTAGTAAGTCAATGTCATCAATTTTCAGGCAAAGGCAGAAATTTTCAGGAAAAAGATACGCTTAGTTTTTTTGTTGTTGTTTTTATAGATGTATAGTTATACCTAACTATTTTTGAAAAAGTTGTTTTTCTTTGTTGTGTTTTTAAGTATACCACCTTTATCTGTAGGCACTGCTAAAAAGACACTAAATCATCCAAATATAATAAAAAATTTAACAAATCTTATTCTTGGTTCACATACACATATTTCACATGGCTGTGTTTATTGAGTGGTGATGATGTTCTTAAGAGAAAAAGCCTGCAGCATTTCTAAGCTGACAATGTCATCCAATCATCTGTTTCTAAATTAAAAACTTCTGTACATTTGCTGTGAAAGCACATGCCTTACCCATGAAACTGGATGATACATATGAAAAAAATAATCCATTTTACAGTATAGGTTTACTATTTATGCAATAGTACTACTACTTCAGTTTGGTGATGTGGAGCTTTGATGCTAATTTGGTATGAATTCACATGTGCAAAAACTCAACCTCATATTATTACAGATGCAGGGCAATTTTTGTGACTTTAGTGGACAGAGTTGCATGTGCACAGATCTCATTGATGTTAAGAGTTGCATAGTCCCAGGACTGATCATTCTGTAGCAGGTTGTTTTTGTTTGAGATGAGATGAGATGTTTTGTGGTCCCACTGTTGTATATGCTGTCAGCTGTGAAATCTAACGTGATTCTGCTTTTGGAATAATGAGGTAAGTGACTTCTTGAAATAAATAAATAAATGAGCAGCTGTGGGATCCTGTATACCCATAGATATGTTGATTGCCTGTAGGTCTGGGGGCACACAAACACTGTGAGGCATCTAGGCAACATGACTGGTGGCCACCCATCAGATGGGATTGCTTTTAATTTGTTGCTTATAAGCTAGCTTGGCCTGTGAACTGTTAAAAATGTCATTTTTAAATGCTGCGTATCAGTCACTGGATTTAGGGAAAGTTGTACAGCAAAGTTTGTCAGATAGCTTTTTAGTTTATATGCCACAATAATACTTTATAAGTGTAAATTAAGCTTTGTTATTTATCCAAAGACTTTAACAACAAAGGTCTTTCAATGAAGAGAAAACAGGTTTTGATAATGTCAGATGCAATTTCTGTTTATGTCATCCCATTAAAACATTCAAAAGAGAATGAGGACCATTGTTGCAATGAATAAATAAAACTACAGAGCCAGTGGAGTTGGATTTTCTTCAAATTTACCACCAAAAACTAACTAACAAATTTACAACTTAAATCTCTGAACTTTTTTTTGTCTGAATATCATCCCTCTCCCTGCTCATATTTTCTATTATTTATTTATTTATTTTTAATAATTTGTTTATTATTATTACTTTTTTAACCTACAATGGCCTAATACAAAATTGTAAAAAAAGATTTTAAAAAATGATTGTGAGTACAATTTGTTATTTAAGCACAGGGCAAATTTTAGGTTTGTTACCATAATGCTAGGGTGACTATGGCTATAGCTAGTATGGATCAACAGTCTTTCAGTGACATACTGGTGAAGTCCACCTCAGTAATCAACATGTCCATTATAATGCATTATGTATAAAGCAGGACTGCGGTAGTATATGAGCATATCATGTTATTATGACTGTGGCCAGAGCATGGTATGTTGTCTATTGCTATACAAATATCTACAATATTTAGCCACATTACGCATTCGTTGGACTTGTCTTCAAGTCATTCAAGTTTTGAAATAACTTAAGAGTTTGAAATGTCTTGCTTTTCTTCTTACCTTGTCCTTTTTGGTGTCATCACCATTAAACACACAGGCACAGTCATTCTGTTGACTAGACTCTGTTTTATAATTTGCATGTCAAGATGACTGACACAATGAATTCATGAAGTTAGTCTTCTGAAAAGCACAGAGTTGAAGACTGAATTTGACCTGCATCCTGTTGGCTGGTAACTGTGAAGAGTACTGGTTTTGAAAACAGCAGCAGTGAGATGTGAGGAATTTGGGGGATTTAGAGCCTCTGTTGGACACAAAAACAAACACAGCAAGTATATTTCTACAACAATCAGGTTTAGTTGTTTTCCAGGTCATTAGTACAAGCCTCTTAAAAACATGCACAGTGGCGAAATGATGCAGCCTACTGTATCTTACAATTTCCATTGTTATGATTACATTTTCATCCAACAAACAAACCTTCCCATGATTGATGATTTTAAAGCCTTTCTGTTTTTGGTCAAGCTGGATGGTATAATTGTCACTATACATTAGACAGTATATAGAAAATATCTCCTTAGAAAATACATGCTAATTAACAGTGAGTTTAGCGTTTACAAATCCTGTGTTTCTACACAAGTGTACAGATCCAGGGATAGTTGCAGGACTCTAAAAATCTTTTAAACATTTACAAAACTGCAATGGAAATATCACCTTCCTTCCTCTCATTTATTATGTATATTTTCAAAGAAGTGAATTCTCAAACAAAACCACCAAAAATATCAGGATATTTTTTCAAAGCAGTTTCAGTGATGCAAAACTAAACATTCTTCTTATTGCATTGCTACCAAATGTCACAAAATTGTTTGTGCTTCTTCAAAATGTGGTCTGAAGTCCATGTATAAAGTTTAGTTTCCTAAAATCAAAGCATTGCTAAGATATGACTTCATTTGCTGTTTGCAAGCTTTACCTCCAGATTTGATTGAGTGTGACCAACAAAAAGCTCTCTAAAAGCAAAAATCCATATGAGAAAGGGATTCAAAGAATTCAGTGCACTACATTTGTGAAAACAAGGCATATCATTCAAAAGATAGGTGTATAAATGCACCTCAAACTTTTCTCCATTGGTGGTGCTACAGTGCTTGATGTAAAGACACCAAAATGATTTAATAAAAGTCCTGTACATAACATACTATTTTTTATAGCACTTTACATAATATATACATAACAGTTCTTGTTATATATGGTTTTGTTAGGGATTTTTTTAGGGTAGTTTAGTGTAGATTGTCTAACAAGATCAGTAACAGTGATTCTATTTTTCTATATACACAGGAATAATACTTTCACACTGTGTTAGTTTAGCATTTGGTTTATCTGAGTTTAAATGTCACATGTGTAACTAGATAGTGGTTAACATCCTGATGACAGACACATTACATGAGAAAGAGCACTTCACTTCCAATTCACTTCAGGTCAAACAAACAGCTCAAACAAACATCAAAAAGGCAGTCTCAATGACCCCCCTCAGATTCATTCTGTCTGACACAAGCTCTGACATTATCCATAAAAAATAACACTAATCCCCTCTAAATAATCCTAATCCTGTTCAAAGAAAGAAAAAAAAGGCAACATAAATCCTTGAATAAAGATGCATCTGTCAGTGGGGAATGGGGGTGCAGCTATTTAAACAGAGCTGCTATGGAGGCGGATGCATGCCACACAGTGTAGAACAATTGGGTGAACAACTCCCTCATGGCCCATATTCAACCTGGAAGCCATGTGGCACAACAAAGCCTGTTCGTCCTGCTGCCGACCTCCTCTTGCTCTCCCAGCAGCACATTGTTAACACTCAGCAGGTCTCTGTATTGACTTTGTGACCCCACTGTCTGGTGGTGGTTGAGCAACACTTTCAGCATCCCTAAAGGGAAAGAAACAGTGAGTGTCCAAATTCAACCAGATCGGGAGGTTCTTATCAATTTCAGCACAATTTCACAAACAACAAACAACACTGACTTTGGCAGTGAAAGGGTAGTCAGGGGAGTTATACCTTAACATGGACATAGTTTAGGATAGTAACAAATGGATCAAGTTGGTTACATGCATACAGAAGCACACACAGACCTAATCCTACCCTAACCCCAAAGCAAGAGTTTACCTCAAAATTGAATGACTTGCTTTTTTGTCCCCACAAAGGAGGCCCATCCCCACAATTGATTGCTGTTCCCTTAGCCATCCTGCACATCAGTGTTCAAATGTAGCCTTTGGTGTGCTTATTAAATTTAAATGCTGCTTTATCATTAAATGAGCTTGTGAGAGGCCTTGACAAAAAGGTTTTATTATTTTTTTGGAAAGTTTATAAATGGATTTTGCCCAAGATTTCCTGCCATCCTTTACCAAAGGTAAAGGATAATAAATTAAAGAACTAGCTAAAGCAAAACATATGCAATTTTACAACAACTGTACGTCACATTACTTTTTAATGTGTTACCCCCAGCCCTGCTTCTACCTGATCTACAAATCATTGGTAAATTATTTATTGGCCATTAATAAAGCCATTGTAGCTTCTAAACACTGTAGAAGCTGGTACATGTGAACATGTGGTTAACAATGTGAAAAAGGTCTATTAAAACTCCTGGGTGAAAGTCATGTGAAATGGTAAATGCACTGGTACTTATATAGCGCCTTTCTACTCAATTTGAGCACTCAAAGTGCTTTCCTACTGCAAGTCTCATTCACACAATCACACACACATTCATTCAGCGTTCTTATCTAAGTGCTTTTTTAAGCTAACAATCACACACACTCACACTCCGATGGATACATCAGGGGACTTGCAAGCAAATTAGGGTTCAGTATGTTGCCCAAGGCAAGTCAGGGATGGATCCACCAACCTTTCGATTGGTTGACGACCCGTTCTCCCACCTGAGCCACAGCCACCCCACAAGTGTATTTGAGTCATGTCTCCATCACTTCCACCTCATCTGACTTTGTTGCTCTTTATATTACATCATCTGACTTCATTTTTGGCAGATAAACTTTTGCTATCCCCCACAGAGGCACTACTCCAGCAAAAATGCTATCACTATATACCTGTATGTATTTTTGGTCATTGTCATTTAGGTATGAGGACCTGTTGCTCATTCAGGGCTTCTATTCATATTTCAAACTTGACATTCTTGGAAAATATCTTATCTTATCTTATCTTATAACAATCTGAATACAGACATACAAAAAAGGAAGGACTGTCCCTTTGGTTGGAAAGCACGTGCTAATGTAACAGAATGAGCAAAATGTAACGTGATTTGAGAGGGAGAAAGACAACTCACTTCTTCTCAGTAAGTGGACACTCATCCATTGGTCAAGTGGTAACTTGATAGTAGTGCTTGTAGTAATTGAAGAACAACAATTTTAATCTACTATATGCTGTTAGTTGTCCAGCATACAGATTTCCTCCATCAGCTGGTTGTACACAAGATTCATGGGATTTAACATCAGATAATGAAAAATTTAGTCAATGTGTTTACCAAAGGTTTCTTTCACAGGCTCTTTCTTTTAATATTAGTCTATGGTTGCAAGTTTTACTTCAGTATTTACTTCACATGCAGTATATCCAGCTTGTCTCCCCCAATTTTAATCTGCCACTCATCTGGCACCCCAGCAAGCCTTTAATTTAATCCTACAACTATATATTTGTGCTAACCTCTGGGCAAGTCTCAATCCATCAATGTGACTGGAATCTCAAGCCAAGTCTGTCTGAGTGTCTGTCTGCATGCATTTACCATGACATTTAGTGAAGAACAGAATTAAGCTTACCAAGGGACACTTGTTCACAGGCGCCACATTTAATTTGGACGTGATATCCATAAGAAAGAGATGTATGACCATGCTGGGAGATTCAATGGAGTAAAATTTCAGTGGACTGGATATAGTAACCAAACCAGCATCTGTGTAAAAGCCTGAGCAGGCACTGAGGAATGGCGTGTTACATGTCGAGTCGCTGTGATTCATGCTATGTATATCGTAAAGTGGTGATGCATTGTGCCAGCTTGGTGTAATTAAGTATAAAAAAAAAAAAAAGAAAAAAAGAAAAAAAAGCAAAGGCTCCATAATAAAGATCTGTGAGCTTTATGACACAATCTCTGTGTAAAAGAATAGTTTTTAAAACCTTGCCTATTATACCTTGTATAGCTTGGGGTGTTCAGTTCCTATTAATGTGCAGTCCCTACTCACAGTTTTGGCCTGGGGAGCTGACTGATTGTCTTACTATCACAGGCCTTTCCCAGAATACAGCCTGGCTCCTTTCTAATAGGAAGGAAGTGCAATAGATGGGTCAGTGCAGGACTGACAGGCAACTGAGACTCTAAGCTGCCTGCTATGACCAAACTGTTGTCCTTAGTGTGTACAATGATAAATGGCTGTGTCTTTGTTTGAGATTGTTGAGGTGGGGCTCAGACCTGTTTGATGAACCAGAAAATGAAATGATTACTATTGGGCCTCTATTGACTGCACTGCTGGTGACACTCTTGCATCGTCCCAAAGGTTAATTGGACTTGAACCCAGAAAATCAAGAGGTTAAGCAGGGTCAGTGTGACAGCAGGTCCTTCTGGGAACAGCCCTCTCAAATGGCTGCTAATCAGATTTGTCAAGGGGCTTTCCTTATGATAATGCTTCCATGTGAATCTTTGTTGTTGGTGCAGCACACTAGAGTATTGATTCTCATATAATAACATTATCTTCACCAACTGCAGGGGGTCAGTTATATTCACTTACTTGCAGTCCAGAAAAATACAGCTTCCCTGCTGCTTTCCTGATATTTCTATTGGTGTTCAGTGATCATCTATTGATGTTTGTGTGTGTGGCTTCTACTTTACCGATGAATCTCTGCATGAAGAAAATGGAATGCATTTCTGTCATTAGGGTACGATTTGGACTTTCAAAGAAAGTGTTTGTGGATAAAATTATTGCTATTGTCACAGCTGATATGATACCAAAATGGTCTGATGAAAAGCAAAGCATATGTGATACAATTGTGAGTGTGTGTGTGTGTGTGTGTGTATACCATTATTTCTTACCTGCTATAATGCTTGTATGCTATAATCATAAAATAATTATACTAACACATGAAAACACATGTTGAAATAACCAAATAGGCCAGAGTTAATGACTGTAGGTTTCCTGTTTCCTGAAAAAAATCACTTGAAATCACTTAGCTTTTTTCATCAATGCACAACAGCAGATCTTTTTCACAATTGTGTGAAATTTAAAACATACTGACTTCTGCTCAGAGCACATACTTTTCACATACTTTCATGTGATGTTATATTCAAAACACAAATGCATCTCAGTTGTATAGTTATATACTGGATATATGGTTTAAGGCTGGCAAAGAGCCTATCTATCCAATTTCATCTCTAATTTACAAATCCTTACTCCCTCTTCCACTGTACAAACACTCTTCATCTTCCGACTCTCTGCTGTCTGAGCAAATTTAGATGCCTTCTCTTCAGTCACTCCACTACCCTTCCTTCCTCTGTCCTTCCAATCCTTGCTTTCCTCCCCCTCTGTCCTCTTGCTGCCACATGCAATAAGATTGCTAAGCTTGACAGCTGAATGTGGATGCATTCAGCGCTACTTTGCCATGCATGGGGATTCAGTCTGACGAACTGCTTCAAGATTACTGGTAGAGGTCAAAGTTTAATGTTCCTTAACTAGCATTTTAGATGAAAAAAATAAAGCGTGAGTATATAGTAAATAGAAGCTACAGGCATGCCTTAAAAACACAAAGGCCTGGATGACCTGTAATTTAGACAAAACTAAGTTTATTGTATTTGGTCCCAAAATCTCAGAAACACTGAGATTTTTAGTCTAACCAGATATTTACCCTGGATGGCATTACGTTGGCCTCCAGTACTGCAGTTAGGAACGTTGTAGTTGTTTTTGAGAGGGTCCTTTAAAGCACATATCAAACAAATATCTCACACTGCCTTCTATTATCTGTGCAATATTGCTAAAACAAGAGAAAAAGAGTCATGGTAGCTCATTTGTTGCTTCCTTATTATCAGGCTGATGTAAAAGTTCAGTGAAAAGTCTTCAGTTGATCCATAAAGCTGCAGTGGGATTATTATATTTATTATATTTATTTAATATATTTATATTAGCTGCTCTTCATTGGCTGTTAAATCCAGAATTGAATTTAAAATCTGTCTCCTCACAAAGACTTGAATGATCAAGCCCCATCACATCTTAAAGACCTCATAGCATCATGTTATATTGATTATGTCCCAAAAGAGCTCTTACTTTGATATACAGTGCTTAACAAATGTATTAGACCACCTGTCATAAAAACAAGAAAGACCATCCAGCATCATGAGGTGCTTTAATGTGAACTCTTTTCTTTTCAGTGAATTCTCCACATTTTACCACTTCTCTGAGAAGTCAGAAATTAACCAATCATAACATCCAAACACTAAAACTCATTTAAGGAATGCAAGTAAATAACTGTAATTTGGCATCTTAATCAAAAAATAATCATGTGCTTTACTATTTTTTTTCAGTTTTTTGTAAAACAGCAAATTTGAAAATTCATGGATAACAACAATAATTATATTTTAACATTAAAAATATCATTTTGATTAAAGAGCTTGTGCATACTGGTTGATTAACCATTACAGAAACATACAAAATGGTTTTGGTAATTACCAAAACTGTTAATTTAGGGCAGCTGTGGCATAAACCTTACATTGGGTGGTGGTCTAATAAAAATTTGTTAAGCACTGTAGATGTAGTGCTGTCACACCATTAGATGTTGAACAATTTTTGTGACATTAGAACAGTCTTTGGCAGCATGTGTCGCATCCATCACTTCAGCAGCTGAAGTACACCATATCTCTTGTTCTGCAGTGTGTCCTCACAACTAAGAAGAATTTCTCACATCGTTTTTCACAGGAGTGGACACTGAGACACATACAGGTGCTGGCAATCCTGACCCTACAGTAATAGCAGGGGTCAGAGGTGTATACGCTGGTAACAATAGATCTTATCTTACCATACTTGTATTACCAACATTTTTAAAGCTTATTTAAATAGTTTTTTGCAGTAAGATAGCATGGCCACTAGATGACACCATGAGATAACCTCACTTTTTAAATTTTTAATTTTATTTTCTAAAATTTCATGGGTCGTATAATAGTAATATTTATACTTAGTACATGTGTATTGTGATAGCTTTAAAAGTGGGGTGGCTGTAGCTATGTTGGTTCAATCTCCAGCTTCCTCCAGTCTGCATGTTCAAGTGTGCTTTGGCAAGGCACTGAACCCCAAATGGCCCCTGATGCATTTATCAGTGTGTGATAGATAAAGCACTTAAGACTAAAGCATTGTGTGAATGTGACTTTGAGTGATGAAAAATACAAGAAAAGCACTATAATAAATATCATTTTCCATAGTTTTTTTCGTCTGTAGTATACGTAGTCTTAAAACTGAGATTAACATGACAGTGCTTTATAACCTGCTGTCTGCTGCTGATATGTGTACATTACATACAGGTGTGACACACTGTGTGAAAGGCAAGTCAAGCTTGTCTTGTATGATGGTGCCTGCACAGAAGCCAACTAATTCTGCATATCAGGTCTCTTCAGCCAATCAGCCAGTCACTAAGAACAGAACCAATGCTGCTCTTTATTCCCATAGTGTTTGTCTCTTCTATAATAATATGCCCCATTTCTCTTTACATGCTGCACAAATAAGTCCAGTACTGCAAGGCATAAAGTCCCTCACAGTCATCTAGGAAACCAGGCAAGAGGAGGAAAATAAGAAAAAGACATCATCCCTCTTGCCTGAATCAGGGCAAGAATGACATTTGACATTACTCTGTGACCACAGTAAGTCCACAGTGACTTAAAATCAATTCAATTCAATTCAATTAAATTCATATAGCGCCAAAACACAACAACAGTTATCTCAAGGCGCTTTATACTGTGGGGTAAAGACCATACAATACAAAGACCATACAATACAATGCACAATATTCATCTCTTACAGTTCAATACACCCAGGCAAGGCAGTGGGATTAACATAGAAGAAAAAAAATAACACAAAAAGTAGTATCACATGAAATAAATATCTGTAAAACAGCAACTTCTATTGAAAAACACAAAGTGTGATAAACACAAGCTTAGGCATGCAAAACACATGTACTGGTCATCTCTGCTACATCCCAGCTACAGCCCTATGTACTCTTCTGACCTATGTGGCAGTGAGGTTCATTTTCACTGTCCTGGAATACAGAACTGAAAAAAGGTTATATCTGACAAACGCCTGAGTTGTGGAAATTAAAGCAACGTATTTATGCAGGAATCTATGCACGCAGGGTGCTTCAGGCGCTTAAGCTCTCCCAATCCCTTTTCCATTCTCTGAATGTGCTGCATATAAAGCAATCCATTAGTCTTAGCTCTGCCAGAGATTTTAAGTGGACACCTGTCCATTAAGACCATCGTTTCAGCAGCAGCTCATCTCTCAAATTATTTGCCCTGAATTAAATTCTCCCAAATGTAATGGAATTCATATTTATAGTATTTTCTCCCCATTTTTGCCATTCGCAAATGTCCTTGTTTTATCACTTAAAAAAAAAAAGAAGCTCCTGCTTCTTATTAATATTTTGTTCCATGCAGCTACCAAAAGTCAAGTGATGAACAGTGGCACAGTGACTGTCTTGCATTTACACAAGCCAAATATGATGGGAATATTTTCAGTCAGGCAGAGGATACACAGTTGTCAAAAAATCAAAACAGAACAAACAAACAAACAAACAAAAAAAAAAACAACAACAACAACAAAAAAGAAATAAGAAAAAAAAATCAAGAAACATAGCAGGTACATCTCTAAAAATATGTCACATTACCTACTGCACACTGATTCTTCCAAAACTGATTTTACACACTTGGATATTTCATGCTTTAAATAATTTAAAGCTGCTGAATCAACAGTTTTTTTTCAGTTTTGTTGCAGTTTCATAGAAATTGTTAGTTTGAATTAATTTGGTCCATTCATGTTATTTCTATATGTAGTTATTTTCAGAATAAACCAAACCAAGTCAAATTATTTGTGAATTTTGCCTGTATGTGTGCTGGTTTTTAACCACAAATATCTGTGCAAGAATTATGTTAGTGAACAGGAACAGAAGCCCATGTTAATGGGACATTCTGAGCCTTACTGCTGCCAAAGAAAATATACTGATATTACAATACTTGTGGAGTATCCCCCCTCCCCTCCCCTTTTTTGTCTTGTTCTTGTGGTATGAATATATCTATATCTTTTCTGAGGATTTATATATCTTTATTATCATTATCTTTATTATGTCTTGTGATTCCATCTTTTTCTTATGTAGAAATCTGAAATTAATGTGTGACAGAAATTCACATGTGTAAAGTACAACAGGCATTTCACTCACAGTTTACTGAATTTTCCACAAACCATTAACAAACCAGTTATAAGCATCTTGCAGAACTTTAAATCTGGATTTCAACATATAAACAAAGTCATTAATTTCCCTTTGATAAAAATCTGAATGTGGAAACAGGATGACATTTGCCCCAATGGATTTTCAAGTTGAAAGTTGGTGTAGTGACTTAAAACAATGGCGGCCTTTAAGGAAGAAAAACACTATACAATAATTTGTAAACCTAGTCATTAGCTGGTTTCACTCTATTCACTCAGAAAGTACCCGTTTTCAGAACATTATTTCTTGAGAAATAAGTTTACTGCAGGTGCAGGGTTATAAATTCCCCATAATAACTGATGATAAGTGAACACATAGGTGTATGTGTCTGTATGTTTGTGTTTGTATGCATGTGGAGATCAACTGACTCTTTGCATATTAATCAATGACAAAACATACTGTAGACACCCATGGCCTCATCTCCACAGCGCCGGTGTCACCTTACCAGGGTCTAAATCAGGAAGGAGTGGCTGTGGCTGTGATAAGATCGAAGACCTGCTGGTTTCTCCTCTCTCTGCAGGGTTTTCCTTTGAGCACATTATGGCAATGAGTTTGAGGCTTAAAGGGCCAGTGTGTTAGCCCTGTGCCAGAGGCGTAAGCCCCAGTCATTCCATCAAGCCTGAAATTAATTAAACAAAGCCTAGACTCAATCACGAGAGTGCAAGACAACACTAAATGCTAGGGAAAAAAGGTATTGTTTTTTTTTTCTTCAGTTCTGTTCTGTTTAATGAGTGTGCTATTTAAGGTAAGAGCATGCTCATATTCATATCTTTATTTTTTTTACACTTAATGTGTCACACTAACGCTATATTAATGCAGCATTTTGATCCCATCTTCATGTAGTGTGTACAGACTCTTCAAAAGTGGGCAGCTTGGATGAAAGAAAATAAGTAAAAATGTTTTTTACTTGTATCCCCTGCTGCTCCTAGTCTCTAAGGATTTTTTCAGAGAAATGTAAACATGGATTTAGTTTCAATGCAAAATTAATAAGAGAAAGAACAATGAGAGATTTTAAATTATTATACCACACATATACCAACAATCTGTTGCACATACAAGAGATTTTTGAAATTTGTGTTATTATTTGCAAGCAGTATGACAAACGGATACAGCACATAATTAAAAGAAGGGTAAGACTGCAGACTGTAAGAAGAGTAAGATTAAAAAAAGCTAAAAGATTAAAAAAAGATTATATAGCCTTACATACATACATCACACTTTATGAATTACCCATTCATTGTACAGCAATATGGCAAATAACATTTTTGTTTCAGAACTCACACAGTTATAAAAAATAAATAAATAAAAATAAACATTTTGGGCTTAACATGTGGAGTCACATGATAAAGGAGGAAAGAAGGCTATAACACTTTAGTTATTCAGTTATTTTGTCCAGCGCCATACTACTGTCCACTGTGGAAGCTCAACCCATAGACCTTTGAATAATGGCAGGGGGTGGGTGTAGTAGGGGGTTGATGGATAGCTGCTAACTACAGCTTCTGAACGCCTCACAATCCAGGTATAATTAACAGCATCTATTTAAACGAGTGGCGGCTGCCAACGGAGAGCAGAGGGAGGAGGTTCAGACTGTCTGGCCTGGGAGGGATTGCAGCTTTGTAGCCTCTGCAGGATTTGTTTCACCTCTTTGTCTGCTCAGTCTAAGTGGCCTGACAGGCAAAACGTCTCCCAACCTGGCATTGTTATCTGGCTGAAATGGACCCGGTCCAATCGCATGACAAGCTCTGTCTCGGTTCAAATATCCCCTCCCTTTGCTCTTTCTCTTTGTGTGTGATCTGTTTGTTGTGATCATGTACAATGTATTACACACTACCAGAATATAGCAGAAGGCTTTTTCTACCATTCTCTGAAGCTTAGGAGATGAAGAAAAGCAATGCTTTGTCAAATTTAATCCAAATTATTGTAATTATCATTTGGAAAAGATCCTGTAGTGTAACATAGTTTTATTCCTTCCATACTATAAACATTGCCTATTTCACAGTATAACAATTAACTTCACAGAAGCTGCCACTTGGTCACTTGCTTTGGTAATTTATTTCTCAGGTCTACTTTTAATGTTGTCAAGGCTGGGCTGTCATTGTAGAGTCTAAGGTGCCTTGAGATAAGCTGGGAGCATTTGAATGCTTCCGCCCATGGTTTGCAGCATGAAAGTACAGTTAAGACAACCTGGTTACAACCTCCTTCAGTTAATCAATGGTATTGTGAGATTTTTAGAGCTAATGGATGAATTTGGAGAGCTTGTATTAATAGAGAAGAGAGTGATGATGGAGATGTGGGAACCACTTCAACCTTTATTGCCACCTCACACTGTGAACACTTCACAGGTTACCACGGAACCAAATATTACAAATAACAATTATAATCAAGTCATATACTTTATGTGCAGCACAGGATTGAGAAACTTTTTTCCTGTACGTGTAGTATAACAGAAAAATAAAATAATAAAAGAGAGATCATTTTTTTCTTTTCTTTTCTTTTTGCAGGTACTGCTACAATATTAGTTAATATGATCATCCTTCTGATGTCAGTTATTCGAAGAGCATACATAAAAGAGGATCAACATGTCCTTTGAGCTGATATGTCCTTCTAACTCCATCTGTTGTCCTTGTTTCTTTGTTTGTTTAGATTGATTCCTTTAAAGGCTATAAGTGTATGTTTGAAACCTTCTTTGGTTTGTCAGCAGGTGGGATTATCATGCAGAAAACACCATGTCGTTTGTCTGGGAGCAGGTGTGTGTGTGTGTGTGCGTGTGTTAGGGTTGGGGTTGAGGTGGTGGTGAGAGAAGGGGGGTTGCGTTTCAAGTTACACACTTGGAAAACAGTTACTTTCAGGTCCTGTTTAGATCCATGATTACCCTCTCTGCACAATCAAAGTAGTTATAATGAAAATGCAACAAATCACCATAGAATCCCCAGTCTTTTGTCTGGGCCACCTTCACCCCACCCCTTCTCTCTACACTGAAAGAATGGCTCTGACATTTCAGCCTGGGAGCAGAGAATAGAGGCAGTTTGTAATGTGTGCAGCCTTGCCTTTTCTTTCTCTCCTTGTAGTAGTACTTAAGTGTCATGTTAAGCCCAAGGCAGGTAAGACTCTCAGTGACCTACTCTGGCTCACAGTTTGTGTTTACTGTATTCTGTGGTGGCTAAAGCGCCAGCGGAGCCCCGTCTCTTATCAGGATATAAAGCTGAACGGATTGGAGACTCAAATTTCCCCTTCCAGCCAATGTTGGTTTTCCATTGTCTGTGCCTGACAATAGTTTCACATACCCTAGAGCTTGAGTTTCTCTTCTCTTTATTATGCTGCATATTACCCTCTGTGTGAATGCTGGGTATTTGCAAGCTAATAACAGAGTTGCCCAAAACAGGCCCCTTGGCCTGGGGAATGGGGCAGGTGCCAGGGATGCCACGCTGTTGAGGTGATTCGTGAGTTAGCTGTCGCTGGAGGTGCTATATAAAGCTGTTTATACAAAAGGTGGAGAAAATCTTTTTAGTTACAAAGTGTTTTGTCAGTGACTAAATACTGCACAGAAAATATCTAATCATGCTGTAAACTATATTACCATTTAATTTACTTAACACTTTTATTTTGGGATATTTTGGTTGTAAATATGTACTTTCAATGTTCCTACTCCTTTACATTTAACCACAGCTTTAAATGTTTGCTACCTTGTGCATTAAGGCACAGTTTCATGGATTAGGCCTAGTCTCTACAAACTTTTTTCAGTGGTGATCTTCATTGGATTTTCCTTTGAGTGTGAGACTAAGCTTAATCCATGTCTGTGAAACTGAGTGTAAGAATTTAAATATATGATTAGATACAAAACAAAATAAATGATGCAATGAATATAGATTCATAGATTGATCTTTGACCTCTGCTATCTATGACATACCTATACAATTATGAATACATACATACAGTCCAATAATTACAAATTATACTTTTGGTAAATTGTGGTGATATATAAAAACAGTTAATACTCTAATACGAAATGCTTTTACTGGCAAAGTGAGCCTGGGATTTTTACCTACAAAATACTGTCACTGCAGCTAAGTTTGCAGCTCATCTGTTTTTTATCAAATCTTCACTCAATTTTCCAGATTAATCAATAAATTTCAAGTATTTTCTAATATTTCAAAGATCACATTTGCAAAGCCCTAAGAATTTCCCATGCCATAAGAAAAAGACAAAGCTGCATATCCTTACAACTAAGATACAGGAATGACATAATGGCTCTGGTTACTACAATCACTTTTTCTGAGTATTCTTTAGTCACTGATTTTGCTCACTGATCAGTCACTGATTTTGGAAAACACACTTTTGGAGCTGAGTGAAAACCTTTTCACATATCAAGAAATAATCAGTCTTCTTAATTGTCACTGTATTATTATTATTATTATTATTATTATTATTATTATTATTATTATATGCATCAACATATTTTAATATGAGTAGGATTATTGCCTGAATTTCTCTTGAGGGCTTCAGGTTGTGATAATGACAATGCTGAACATGACAAAAAGAGATTAATTTGGAATTCAGTGTCTAAACATTACTACTAAATGTAACCACAATAAAATTATAATAAACTACATGTGGATTATTTGGTTTCTGATAAAGCCTGTTTTGGGGCTCTCTGTATTATTCCTGTTTGCATATACCTTGTGTACCATGTGTTTCATGTTTTTGACAAATTAGGCTGAAGGGGGCTTTGAATATCTCTCTCTCTTTTTTTTTTTTTTTAAATCATCCCCCAAATCAGAAAACCCTCTATTCCACCACCAAACACATTTTCCTTGTTTTAAGGAATATATGGATGAGCCTTGGGGTCCAGATCCACCTAAACAAGTTGCTGTCCTGAGCTGAATTCTTCTCTTTTACTATTAAACCATATTTAAAAATAACAGACATTGGAATTATGGTAGCACTTTAGCACTTTATATTACCGCTCTTAACACTCACTGGTTAATTTTGTTTTCACTCATAGGTTTAGGCCCCAAAAACTTGGTTAGGCTTGGGAAAAAAAATTATGGTTTGGCATAATATATGACATGAGGCACGTCCCACTGTTGAGATGATACTTGCCTCATGGGACTGATGGCAAAGGACCCTTAAGTCTCTGAGACAGCAGCAACTTCAATATAAAATTATTACAACAAGTAATAACATAAATAACAACAAAACTGATTATTATTTGTCAGTGAACTATTCACGAGTTTAAAGTTTACCATTTGTTACTGGTGGTTGTTATAAAGTGTTCCTGAGGTCCTTCACCAGCTTGTTCAGTTAGCTTTAAAGGAACTAACTGTAATCATAATTTGCAAAATTTAACAAAAAAAATTCACCACTACAGTGACATTGTAGGTTACCCCTGAAATACACCTGGTGTGACAGTGCATCTCCGATGCCTTTTTGTTCCATCCTTTGCATTGCTTCAAATCACACCAGATGCTTTTCAGAAGTGTGTATACTCTGTACAGCATCTAATATTTTGAAAATTGGCCAGATTCTCTTTGCCATTCCTGATTTCCTGCCCTCCTTACCTGCTCATGCTAGATTCATGATTGTAACATTTTTGGCAAATACAGACATGTTTTTCTGGTCCTAGGTTTTCAGTTGTAGGAAATATTACTATGAAATGTAGTTGAAACATTTAGTTTTGCCATTTGTAGCCCTAATTCTAGGTTATTATGCATAACCTACCACACATTTCTAGGTAATATCACACTTCTTGAGGTTTGCTTTAATAGGTTATTAACATGGAATTAGATGGAAACAGGCAGTTTTGCATTTTCCAGCCCTGATTCCAGGTTATTACACAGAAACTACTGCACACCTTTGTAGGTAATAAGCCACAACAGTAAACATAATATTTACCTTGTGTGTGTGTCTGTGTGTGTGTATATACAGCTCCAGAAAAAATTAAGAGACCACTCCAAAATTATCAGTTTCTCTGATTTTGCTGTTTATAGGTATATGTTTGAGTAAAATGAACATTTTTGTTTTATTCTATAAACTACTGACAACATAACTCCCAAATTCCAAATAAAAATATTTTCATTTAGAGCATTTATTTGCAGAAAATGAAAAATGGTCAATATACCAAAAAAGGTCCAAAAAAAACCCCAAGTTCATATTCATTTTTAAACAACACATTACTAATGTTTTAACTTAGGAAGTGTTCAGAAATCAATATTTGGTGGAATAACCCTGATTTGCAATCACAGCTTTCATGCATCTTGGCATGCTCTCCACCAGTCTTTCACATTGCTGTTGGGTGACTTTATGCCATTCCTGGTGCAAGAATTCAAGCAGCTCAGCTTTGTTTGATGGCTTGTGACCATCCATCTTCCTCTTGATCCCATTCCAGAGGTTTTCAATGGGGTTCAGGTCTGGAGATTGGGCTGGCCATGACAAGGTCTTGATCTGGTGGTTCTTCATCCACACCTTGATCGACCTATATATATATATATATATTAGTACTGACAATATCAATAATTATGATATTCTTAGTAATAATTACAATTACACAATAATACTCCTTGGTTAGTGCTACTGAAATAGAGACTTATGGCTCAAGTTAAAAAAAATTGTAGAATTTCATTGGAAATCACTATTTACAAGTGAAATTTTTAACTAATGTATACCGCCATGAAACTTCCCTAGATTATTTCTTACATTAACACACTTATTTATTGTATTTTAACTTTGAAACTTGAAATGTTATGCTGAAATGCACTGCTTTGCACAGATACCCAAGAGACAAAGTGTCATCAAACTTTGGATGTTTTATTTTCACTAGTCTGAAAGAAGATGGAAACAGCTTTTGCCATTTTAAAGTTTGTCATTTCCAAGAAAATGATTAAAAAATGTTAGTCACTCATGAGACATTTTGTGTCCCTAGATGAGGAAAGCAGGGCCTGCTCAGGCCCTTAGAGCTAACCAATCAAAGCATTCTGGGGTTTTTTAGGAGAGTGCAGCCTCATTGCTTAAGCTAGTTTCCGATATGCCTATATTTACCACATAAATATGTGGAAAATCCATCCAGGTGTTTTCTACCAGTTATCCAGGTTGCTGAGGCAGTGATCTAACTGCCCAAACCTCCCTCTCTTTGGCCACCTCCTCCAGCTCTTCCAGGACGACACAAAGGCGTTCCCAAGCCAGCTGAGAGATATAATATCTCCAGCATTTCCTTGTCTCCACGATCATATTATTTGGGTCACTACCCACAGTTTGAGGCCATAGATGAGGGAAGGAACACATATAAATCAGTAAATCGACAGCTTTATCACAACAGACCAGTACAGCATCTACTCTTCCACTATTGAAACAATGCCCTGAGATACTTCCATCTGGGGCAGAAATTCTTCCCCAGTCCAATATTTTCCTAAACCTAACCAAGTAATTTTGTTGCCTAAACCTATCCATATATAACAGCTAGCAAAACTGAAAGTAAACAAGTGAAAACAAAGCTGATCAGTTAAATGGTAAATGGACTGATTCTTATATAGCGCTTTTCTACTCTACTTGAGTACTCAAAGTGCTTTATACAACATGCCTCATTCACCCATTCACACACACATTCATGCAAGCATTTCCTTCTATACTGTAAGTGCAATCTATCTAACATTCACACACATTCACACTCCGATGAACGCATCGGTATCTTACCTGGTTCAGTATCTTGCCCAAGGATACTTTGGCATGCAGACTGGAGTGGCCAGGGATCAAACCACCAACCTTCCGATCAGTAGATGTCCCGCTCTACCTCCTGAGCCACAGCCACCCACAGCCATGTATTAAGGCTAGTGTAAGAAGACACAAACCACAGTCTCCAGATTCACAGTCTTGTGGTTGCGCCAGCCCACCTGGCTACTTATATACACTTGACATCTGTTATAGATATAAATTACAACTTTATAAATGCCATCCAAGTAATGCTAATAGATGAACTGCATGGTATTTATTTACCAATTCAAAGTTTTGTGATCATCAGCTCAAACCTTACAATTTCCAGCCAGGTAATATTAATAAAAGTTTTACAAACCATAACTAAACAATTTGTAAACATCACTCTTGTTAATATAAACATCATCATTTTGTTATTTGTTAACAGTAAAAACAAACAAACAAACAAACAAAAATTCTCATTTTTTAATTGTCAATTTGCCATTTGCTCCAAATTGCAGACTTTTGCTATAATCAAGAAAGCAAAAAGGACACTACTGAAAGAAGCTGAGGGAGTGTGGAGACACCTAAGCAAGCCGTTGTTCTACACACACTGTCACACACAGAAATACACACCCACACAAAGACACTTTGATCAGCTAGTGACTGGCTGTACTTAATCAAAGGCAGTAAAAACAAAAAAAGTGTAAGGTGCAGGTTGGAGAGCAGCTTCAGAATAACCTCCAGCATGTACCTGACCATAGTTGCCACAATGTCATCCATGCTTCTTTTCCTGGGTGTACTGCATCTTCTATCACAAATGTACTGGGCAAGAGATCAAAATCTGCCCCAAGGCAGAATTTTAAAGCTCTGTAAACAGTAAACAGTGGATTGTCCCTGGAATGTGGGCTTGCACATATAATACAAAGTAATTACAAAAAATAACATAATAATATATAAATCTAATTTCAAAGTAGTAGGCTACACACAGATGCAGTCTTTATCATCATGAAAACTGTCCTGTTCATTTAAGAGTAGTGGTGGCAAACACATCTATATTTGAATATTTGAAAATCATAGTCTTGCTTTGGACAACAGTGAGACATCAATATGATGAATTTTCATAGGGTGCTGTTTTGTTTGTGTTGTTTTTGCCTCCGTCTTTACTTGGATTTCCCTTAATTTTATCTGCAAACTAAAATATCAATGAGTATATTCTATACACTGTATTAATATACTGTATGTTAAACCTGATTTAGACAGGCATGACATGTATCATAATAATATAATGTAGCATGATAATGTGATCTTGTTGATAGACACATAGATACCGTGTGAATATGTAATAAGAGCAGATGATGCATTTTTTCCCTTTTGTGTATTGGTCTATGTGATTCTACACACTATCAGAAACCAGCAGATTAAAGCAGAGCTGATACTTTTACTGCACTGCACTTAAATGCACTTAAACTTGAGAAATGTCGTTTCAAGGTAACCTGGTCAAACCCTTACAAACAGCAATGATTATACTACAGTCTCTAGTCTGAATGGTTTAAGCAATGATCAGCCTGCTATTGTGTCCATCTGATACTTTTGCTCAGAAATGCTATATACTAGCCATGCTTTGGGTGACCACAGACCTTCCTCTTGTCTGTCAATTTTAGCTCTAGTCTCATCTCTTTGCCTAGTTTGCCTCTTCCTGATGTTGCAGCTGATGAACTGTTGTACCCCAAGCATCTTATTTATGTCAAACTCTAAAGGTTAGACTCTCATAAAAGTTTTTGAGCACATTCATGCTCCCAGAAGATGAAAGCTTTCCGCTTTGAATATGTAGCTGTGTGTGACAAAATGTGTTCACTGAATTTGCTGAACACATTAGTAGTCCCAAAGGGATGAATCCTCTTGTTTTTTTAAAAAAAAGTGCCTTCTCTTAGACTGATGTTCTCACCTAAGAACCAGCTTCACTGGCTGTGTGATTAATACTTAGTTTTCCTGAAAAAAGCAATCTGTTGCATTCATACAAATATTGACTTTCTCACTTGCATTCACTTACAGGAGGATTCCAGTTTACTGGCAAATACTTCACATTTAATTTTGCTTAGCACCAGAAAGAAAAGGGCCCTAGGATTTCCTCAGCAGTTTTGAAAAATTTGTAGCTAAGATCGTTATCAACAGTCATTGGACCTTGCCCGTGCTTAAAAACCAGGTGGTACACATCATTCAACCAAAAATCTAATACTATTAGAAATGTAACATAACAAATAAGTTTAGATTCGGACAATTGGTTTTATCACAATAGAAAATGCATATACAACACCACATGTTATACCAATGCCATACCCAAAACATATATCATACACCAAAGCACCATCAACAACATTAGTAAAAAAGCATTAGAAAAATGTGTAAAAGGAGGATTACATCAAATTCTGTCATTCTGTATTAACAAAAAAATGCATTCATGGACCATATATAAAGAATGCATTCACAATATATCAGCAACAGACTAGAGAAAGCCTAAGACTGAAACAAGTCTTTTTCTGGCTGCCGCATTGAAACAAGGGTTACATATAGTGCCTTGCAAAAGTAGTCATACCCCTTGAACTTTTCCACATTTTGTCACGTTACAACCACAAATCTAAATGTATTTTATTGGGATTTTATGTGATAGACCAACGCAAAATAGCACATGATTGTGAAATGGAAGGAAAATGATACATGGTGTTCAAAATCTTTTACAAATAAAAATCTGAAAAGTGTGGTGTGCATTAGTATTCAGCCCCCTTTACTCTGATACCCCTAAATAAAATCCAGTGCAACCAACTGGCTTCAGAAGTCACCTAATTAGTAAATAGAGTCCACCTGCGTGTACTTTAATCTCAGTATAAATACAGCTGTTCTGTGAAGGCCTCAGAGGTTTGTTAGAGAACATTAGTGAACAAACAGCATCATGAAGACCAAGGAACACACCAGACAGGTCAGGGATAAAGATGTGGAGAGGTTT
>VUQI01037586.1:2429-13445 GCA_015106735.1 Paratilapia polleni | reverse complement strand
CCTTAGGCAGTATTATTAGAAAACATAGCATACATTTTCATTGCTATGCAGATGATACCCAGCTGTATTTATCCATGAAGCCAGATGACACACACCAATTACCTAAACTACAGGCATGTCTTAAAGATATAAAGGGATGGATGACCTCTAATTTCCTACTTCTAAATTCAGATAAAACTGAGGTTATTGTACTTGGCCCTAAAAATCTTAGAAATATGACATCTGACCAGATACTTACTCTAGATGGCATTACTTTTTGCCTCCAGTGACACTGTGAGGAATCTTGGAGTCATTTTTGACCAGGATATGTCTTTCAATGTGCATATTAAACAAATATGTAGGACTGCTTTCTTGCATTTGCGCAATATCTCTAAAATTAGAGGCATCCTCTCTCAGAGTGATGCTGAAAAAAAAAAGTTTCTTCCTGTTAAAAGGGAGTTTTTCCTTCCCACTGTTGCCAAGTGCTTGCTCATAGGGGGTCGTCTGACTGTTGGGGTTTCCTGTCTAATATTGTAGGTTCTTTACCCTAAAATATAAAGCACTTTGAGGAGACTGTTGTTGGGATTTGGCGCTATATAAATAAAATTGAATTGAATTGAATATGAAAAGAAGAGAGTATGTCTCTAAATCCTCAAACATTTATTTCCAGATATATGTGAAAATACACAGAATACAAACCATCCCAGCAAGTAGGAAGTTTCATGATACCTGAGGAAAAAAAGGAGCACATCAGGGATATTTTTTGGAAAGTTTAACAGTGTCTGTGTTTTGTCTGATCCCAGAAGTCTGTCTCTCCTCTGGTCTGATCACCGTCACACCTCATACAAGTTGTGACAGACTGCAGTGCCTAGATCAAATCACATTGCCCCTTTAATCACCCTGAATCGAATAAAATACATACAGCAAGTGTTGTGAAGACATTTCATGCTATTATGAACTCGTGAAAGAGGCCGCGTTCTCTTTGTTCTCATACAAACTAATGTTTACTTGATGCAAAAGCTTCACTTTCATGACTAAATCACAGCAGGACATACATGTCCATACATACAACATACATAAAACTTTAAAGGCTTAAAAAGTGATAACAGCATTGATTTAAATTAAAATACTAAAACGATTTGTTAGCAGCTGTTAAAACTAATATTGCATGACTAAAAACAAACCTAGATTGGCTTTAAAAAGACACTAAAAAGAATTCGGTAGAAGACTGACATTTCATGTAAGAAAGGTTTTCATGAAATATTAAATCTGTAAGCGTCAGAAAATTTTGCAAAAGGAGAGTGACTGAACGTGTTTAGAAATAACAATACTGGATGAAAAGCTGTGTGTTGGTCAGCTGAACTGATGTTTTAGGTATTACAGCTAACATGACTGTTCTGAAGTGTCTGCAGCCTGAGCTTAAGGCTCATATCGATTATTTTTCCATACATTTTCACCTCATTATTTGAACCTATGGCTTCATTTAATGTGAACATTCGATGCTGTAACATTATTATAACAGAACATAAGAAAACACATTATAGGTGCTCTTTAATTAAAGCCAATTTTTCAACTTTTTGAGTTTAGAGGAAAAGTTCAGTCTCAAAAGTCTTCAGTCTCAGTTAGTAAGCCTGTCGGAGCTGTTTCAGCTATCCAAATCCAAACCAGTTACCCTTTCAGCTCATGGCCTTCCACTTCTTCTTCTTTGAACATTGTCCTGTGGAGCGTGAGTACAGTAACGCCACCTAAGCTGCAGCTCAGCAGGTCACCACTGGTCAGTTTGTCTGTCAGAAGCTTTCAGCCTCACACAGAACACGACAGAGCAGGGACTGAACGGGCTCGGCCACTGCAGCACCGAGCTGAAGGTCTCAGCGGTCTCAGTCACACGTTAAATATCTGTGAGCTTTTTTAACAAACATGCATGAAGCGCTCACGGGGTTTTCACAATACTGCAGGACCCAGAGTGTGATTTTTATCGTCTTCTTCAGTTCTGCCAGATTTGCTAGCTAAGTAAAATTTGTGAAAGCTAATTTCAGAAATCTCTACCACCAACACAAGGAAAATTGTCAACACTCATAACGCTTCATATTGGCAGTAAAACAAAAACAGCATCAGGAAATAAACTGTTTAGAGACACGTTGTCCAACAATTTGGTGCAGCCACTCTCTCTCCGTCTGCTTCATTTAGCTCACTTAATGCTCTGCTTTCCCACAATCAGCCCCAGAGAAGGCAGCATTTTGTGTCAGTCATGCACACTTAAGGTTTTCCAGGCAGGAAAGGGGCCATTTAAAAGGTTGTTTTACTGTTCAAAATTGCTTAATACGAATACTGAGTTCTTTTCCACTGCGTCTCATTTTCTTGATCTGCATTTTGTCCCATGATGCCTCATGCTAAGTTTATGAATACAACCAGACAGTCCAAAATAAAGCAACACAGACTGTATCTGAAACTGTTAGTACATTTAAAAAATGACCTCTAAAATCTTTCATCCTGGTTTTATGCATTTATATCCATATAAAAAGGTAACGTGAGTGTAGGGGGGGATTTGAGGAAGATTGTTTTTACTGTTTCACACAAAGGAAGAATGGCCTGGCTTCCTTAAATGCCTGTGAAATCATTTTTTCTGGAAGAATCATCTCCGTTTCTCCTTTCTGCTCCCTCTGTCTGCCTGGATGACCATCACCGCTGAGCGAGCCTGTTGACCGTTTGGTCCTCGGCGGCTCTCGGCAGCTCGGGGAGGGAGTCGCTCAGGCATTTGAAGATAAATGTTTTCATAAGCAGGCACAAACGAGCACGAATCACAACAAGGCCGAGCGGTGATGATAAGCACTCTTTGTTTGTGTAAAGTGATCCAAAGTCGTAGTTTAATTGGATTTTAAACGGCTGATTGTGGGCTTTCTCTCGGTGTGACAGAACAGATTCTCCCTCTCAGGCTGCACGCTGTAATTGTGTTTGGAGATGAAGAGTTGTAATGACAGGCCGCGGTGAATGCACTTGAATGAAGGTACTTGGCGGGCAGATAGGAATCAGACAATGATCCAACCAGACTTCGTTTAGCCCTTATTATCTGGACAGTCCTCACCCTGGCCATCTTGCTTCATACCACAACACAAGTTTGCTGGTCTTGTTAGTTTTGGGTTGTGGTTTTATGTGCATCTGGTTGCCTGTGTAAAATCAGGTAAATCTAATAATATAGAGAGAGCACCTTAAACTCGTAGTCTAAGCTCAAGGCAATGAGCATACCTTTACATTCATGGATACATGAAAGTTTCCTGCTGCAACAGTGGTTCAGCTGCAGGTCAGGTCTCCGGTTTGGGAGCCCTTAAACGTGTTTTGTTCATCGGACTCTTAAAGTGAAAATGTATATCTATGTGTAGACAACAGAAATCATAAGAAGCTACCATTTTACTTTGAATATCATTGCTGTGGCAGGTGCCTTGGTTTATACCATTTGAATTGTGCAGCTAAACGTTATATAATTGGGACTGATGCCATTCAAAAGAGCTTCTGTACATTCAGGCAGATGAGTGTGACGGAGTTAAGAAGACGGGAGTCAAATAGGAGAGGGTGCTTCAGTATAATTTTCCCTCTCAGAATGTCCTTTCAGACAAGAGTGCCAGAAGTATGGGGCTCAAGGGGCAACTCCCCTTCCCCAATTCTGTATTAGTTGGGGATCACTCATTCCTGTCCACTCAGATAATGCAGGCAAACATAAAACGTAGAGATTATTTTAATTTTTAGGTCACTTGTTTAACCCATTCGAGTCTTCATGGCTAACTTGCATGGAAAAGTGACAAGAGCAACACAAATCAAGTCTTTGGCTGTGAATTCTGCACTTGGCACACCAGGCAGCTTTATTTAGCAACAACATACACTTATCATTAAAACTTGAACATTAACGGCTCCACAGATCTTTGCACTCCTTGGTTTAAACAGTTTAAACCTGTTGTGAAGCTTTGAGATGAGCGTTTCCGGTGGACATGATGAGCGAGGGGTGGATCTGATTGTGACACTGAGGGACACCGCACACTCACTGGCTAACAACTTATGATTGACAAGTCATTAGACAGTGACCGTACCCTGGTTTATCCTTCTGTCTGACCCTAATAATTAATACCATAACAACAAAATTTACTTCACGTTTTATTCAGTATGATCTAAAAGTAGTGTTTGAGCCCATGAAGTCATTTGGGAAGTGTGTACTGAGATCAAGTTTCACTGCCAGGTCTGAAAAGTTTCACTTTTTCTTTTCAGACTTTTATGCACAGTTTTTTTTTTTGTTTGTTTGTTTGTTTGTTTTCTGGGAAAGGAAATACCATAAAATAAAGTGGTAAAAACAAGCATAAAACCCCCCGTTTCAGGCCAGAGGGATATAAAACCTCAGAGATGAGAATTTTTTTTTTAATTTAAATTATGTATTTGTTTCCTCATATATAATCTAATTTATGGATTCACTATACAGTACTTATTTGTATCTTCAGTTACAACAATATTTGTTACTTAAAAAAAAAATTAAAGTGTCTCTCAGTTCCTAAATTGTCATCTAAAATTACTTTCTTTGTGACAAACCTGTTAAGATGGTCATAATAAAGGCTGTTATTTGGTGTAAATTGGTCATTTGAGGAAGGATTTGGCGTTTAAAAGTCTGAATTACAAACTTTGCCTAGCCGACTGCTTCCAGCCTCAAACTAAATAAAGTGAAACGCTCTCTATCATTAGATCTCTTTTTGTGGGCTTTTTTATCAACATGTCAGTCATTAACCTCAAAGACCCATCTGATGAATTCTTCCTTCCTGTGTCCACGTACAGGTGTCGTACGTGAAAGCCATCGATATCTGGATGGCCGTATGTCTGCTGTTTGTGTTCTCGGCCCTGCTGGAGTACGCCGCCGTCAACTTCATCGCCCGCCAGCACAAGGAGCTCCTGCGCTTCAGACGGAGGCGACGACACATGAAGGTGAACAACCTCAAACATCTGCGACACAATCTCACATTTACATTCACCTTTTACATAAGTTTTTTATTTTTACACCGAGTCTGTCCTTCATGCAGTGTGTCGACAAGGAAATGAGCTGAACTCATGAGCTGTATTCAAGAATTAGAATTTATCTGTATGACAACCAAACTTCAGATAACATAAAATGAAGATGAATATGAATCATTTCAGCAACTTTTTGTTCTTCATCTCATTAACATACATTGGATTAAAGGAAGAAGAGGAAATGACCAGACCAAAGCTGGTTTTCCAGTGGTCAGTCATAAACATTTCACCAGTCCCAACATGAACTGAGCCATAAGAGAAACAAATAGTTTAAATCCACAAATGTGTAGTTTTTAGGGCTATAATTGGTACCACTTGTGGAAATCCTTTGCAGCTGGGCAGCCCCGTGCCTTCAACACAATAAAACTGTTTAGTTTGTGAGGCTGGTGTTGAGGGGGTGTCTGCGAACACCACAATCCCTGCTCTCTTCCATCCTCGGGCCCTCTGAAAAATTCACACCATGTTTGATATTAGTTTTTTCACAGCGTTCATCATCACCGGGCAGAAACACAAGGCATCAATGTTTCATGGGCAGAGTGCTGGGAATGATTAAAGGCTGAGCCGCAGAGCAAACACAGACGAGGCTCGTAATGGATTCACAATGTAAAAGAGAAGAAAACACACATCAGAAAAGAAACTGCTCGGTTCTGAAACTTTTGTTTGTGGAAATGCACCACCCAGAGCAAACAGTGAGTGTGCTGCAGTGTTTTTGTGTGGTTGTGGCTGTGCTTCACAAAGAGATCGTGTGTGTCTGAATCGTGCTTTTAATCCACGTAACACAATAAAAATCATATCAGTTTTTTTGTTGCTCAGATTTCTCCTGATCCTGTCAAATACATTTTCCAGAATAAATAAACTATCTGTCATCCATCCATCATCCATCTATTTTCTGCTACTTATCTGGTCTGGCTCTCGGGGGCAGCAGTGTAAGCAGAGATGCCCAGACCTCCCTCGCCCTCTCCAGCCACCTCCTCCAGTTCTTCTGGGCTGGACGCTAAGCCAGCTGAGAGACATGCCAAAACACCTCACCTAGAAGCATCCAGGAGGCATCAGCGGACTACATTCAATGTGGAGGAGTAGCGTCTCTACTCTGAGCTCATCCTGAATGACGAAGCTCCTCACCCTGTTTCTAAGGCTGAGCCCATCCACCTTTCAGAGGAAGCTCATTTCTGCCACTTGTATCTGTGATTTTGTTCTTTCGGTCACTACCCACAGCTGGAGGTCACAGGTGAGGGTGCGAACGTAGATCGAGCAGTGAATAAACAGCTTCACCCTCACGCTCAGCGTCCACATCACTGCAGATTTGCCAGTCTCTGGCTCCACTCTTCTCCTGCTCGTGAACATCTTTTACAGTCTCACAGTTCATTCACTACTTTGCTGACTTAGCCTCTAGGGCAGATGGCCAGTTTTGGGGGGCTTCCAGTGTAGCTGGCTGGTTCAGGACTTCCTGTTACTGGTTATTGTTTATGGATGCAGATGAATAAAAGAAAAAGCGAATAAAAAGATAAGTCAATATCATCATTTTGGCAAATGCAGTCTCTGATTTGCTGTCCACAGAGACTGTTTACCCCCATGTATCCAGAATCTGCTCAAATGTGATTGGCCAATAATACCAGAAATGTTCCTGTACCAAATATAATGTCCGATGCCTAAAAATATCTGTATATTCATATGCAGAGATACTACATCTTTTAGAATATCTAATGGAACTAAAACCTTTAGAGTCATTCAGCCAATTTAATACATGTGAAGACACATTTTCACTTCTAACCTGCACACTGACAGAGCAAGACATGAGGCATTTCTATTGCTAATTTGTCTCTATTTTGTAGGATTTATTGAAAAGATGAGCCACGCAGAAGAAACAAACTGTTTGTTTGTTTTTTTACTTACAAGTATTAATCCACCACTAAAAATAATCCCCTACCAATTCACAGCTTCCTCCTGCTGTTAAAAACTGCAGCGTGAGATCTTTTAGGGAGCTGGATTCACTTCAGTATGGAGGGTTATAAAAAACTACAACACTTCACTTCAGGGGGACAAAAAGTGATATTTTTATCACAGAAAGGTGTTTTGTGTATGTGAGGCTCATGTGTGCATTGATGTGTGTGTGTGTGTATGTGTGTGCACAGCATTTTAAGAGGATAATCACATCAACAGCCCTCGTCCTTCTTAGTTCTGACATCACTGTGAAGTCAGAAGCAAATAACTCTCAAAACTGCCTTAAATTTTTTTATTAACTGTCAAAGTGCCTAAAAAGATCACTTCTGATGAAACAAAGATAAAGTGGAAACATGTCGCTTTATTTAATTCCTCAACACTGTTTTGGATATATTTAGTTAAAATGACAAAGCACAATGTCAAATTTTCCCTGGAGGACAGTTAAGATGTGTTAGAGCCCTTTTTTTCTCCTTTCTGCTACTTTCTTAGGTTGGTTTTTGTCTTTGCAGCATCTAATCAATCAATTCTTTATGTCCAGTTGGATTTATCAGTCCCAGGCGGCTGTATCGAATAAAGAGTAAAGCTGTCAGGCCTGCAGGGAACACTGACGTGCTGCTTGACTGTGAAACTGGTGGTTTGTGTGGGTGAAGGGCAGGAAAACGCAAACGCCCACAAGAAATGCAACATCGTGGCTGCAGTAAACAATCCATACAGTGCTCTGTGTGTGTGTGTGTGTGTGTGTGTGTGTGTCAGTGAACGAGACAGGGAGTGAGATTGTATCTTTATAGCCGGTGAGCATGCATGAGTGCATCCTCGGGGGGCTGTTGTGCATTTTGGCGTTGTAGGGCATGTGTTCGTGCCTGCCGTGACTGGAGCTGCTTGATTGAGTCTGACATGTTTTAGTGCGTGAGCGTGATTGTGTGATTCTCTATGTATGAGGACCTCGTATCCTCACGGGGTGATGAAGGCGCTGCCAGCTGAGGATGATGTGTTGTAGACCTGAGTTTAGGATTGGACTCTGTTAGTTTGTTTCAGAGTCAATGTAATTTAGATGTAGGTTAGACATGGAGAAAAGGGCTGTTTTAGATTAGGGTTCAGATAATTAGGGATAATAATAATTATTAACTCAAATTAGTCTTTCAGCATGTTTTTAATAGGTGAGTAAATCAGAAGCCACAAATATTAACTATACGGTGATACAAAATAAAGTAACAAAATATTTGACAAGCTGGAGCAATCTGGTTTGGCCTTTTGGCTGCTTGATGAGATAAATTTTATTTATCCCAAAATGTGTGAAATTACAGCAGCCAAATCATGAAAAAAACAAGCTCGATAAAATAAATAAAGTAAAAAATACAATATCACGAAACAAAGTAGCTCAAAAAGATTTTAAAAAAACACACAAAAGTGAAGAGCTCAAGAAATCTAAATGAAATATAATAGAATAAGGAGCAGCAAATGGCTGCCCCTCCCTGAGCCTGGTTCTGCCAGAGGTTTCTTCCTGTTAAAAGGGAGTTTTTCCTTCCTACTGTTGCCAAATGCTTGCTCATAGGGTGTCGCTGACTGTTGGAGTTTTCTGTCTAATATTGTAGGGTCTTTACCCTAAAATATAAAGCGCCTTGAGGCGACTGTTGTTGGGATTTGGCGCTATATAAATAAAACTGAATTGAATTGAATTGAATTGAATTAATATTTAATTAATAAATCTAACAAATAAATGCAGATATTGTGGTATAGCTTAAAGTGGACCTATTATGCTTTTCCTTATTTTTTGTCATGTATGTGTAGTGTTACGGTTATTTCTGACCTTGGTCACAGCTCTGCCTTTGAGAATTACTGTTGTTATAGTTAAAGAAAAGAAAAAAAAACCTCTGTCTGAAAAAACAGACTTTAGAAAATAGAAAACTAATCCAAATGACACTGTGTACTAAACTAATATAAAATATTTTATAAATAATCCATGGCAAAAGACTAAAAACTAACACTGACACTAAACTAAACTAAAATAAAACACTTCAAATAAAAAACTATAAAAATAATAAAAACTACGTTGAAATACAATAAAATAAAAATATTTAGACAATAGAAATCCATTATAACGAAACTCCATCCAGAAACTCCAGAAATGTCCACCTGCTGTTCAAACCTTCGGTTTATGTTGGGCAGCCAATCAGAAGAAAGTTGTCTTATAGGGGGAGGGGCTATAACGGCTTGTTTCAGACAGAGGATGAACTGAGGGGCTTCACCAAGGCCCAGAAGATGATAAATGAGGCTTATTATAAACTGTGATTCATGTAAAGCTACTCTAGTAGAGTCCAAGAATAAGCAGGAAATGACCTTTACGCATTCAGGAAACAGAGTCAGCCTTCCTAATCTGCTTCGGCTGATGGTTCCAAGGTCTGGGGACTGTGACTGACAGACCTCTGCCTGAGGATCTCAGGCTGCATTCAGGGGCCAGCACCGAGTCCTCATTTAAAATGTGAAATCAATGTAAAACATTTAGCTTGTGTCAGTGCAGCGATTACTTATGATGCCTCGTCACAGGTTGACATCACACTTTATAACATGAGGCCTTTCAACAAAAAAGCACTGAACTGTCTAACCCAGCATTTCTTTTGCATTTGTCAGAATCTCAGGAGAAAAAGTAAAGCTCATATCAGTCGACCTTCACGGAGGAGGATCGAAGGCTCAGGAGAGGAAACCTAACTGTGGTTTTTCAAGCTCAGGAGGAAGCTTTAGCTTTAAGCCAACAGGGACGAGCAGTCTTATCAGCGTTAAAGAAAAATGTGAACATCCCAAGATGCTGATGATCAGGAGCATGATGTGTAAACAAAAGCTCCAGGACAGCAATCAGAGTGAAGCTGGGGTGAAAAGGTTTGGGAGAAATCGGAGCCACGAGCAAACAGAGTTATTCCCACTACTGCGAATGAACCACACTAAAGGAGTCTGATTGAATTCACCCTCCTTCCACAAAAATCTCAGCCCATAAAAGCACAGTAAGGGAGAGAGGGACGTGAGGCTGGTTTGTGTGAAATAATATATAAAAATAATCCAAAAAAAAGAAAAACTATAAATCCTAAATCCCATTGTGGTAATCCCCAATCCCCGTGAGCGGTGATGGGAGGTGAAGAGGTAGATTAGCAGTCCGGCTGCCGCTGCACTTTCGGGGGAATCAGACACAAACTCTGCTCGCTCGCTCCATCTCTCAGCCCCTGACTCCAGAGAGAGAGAGTGAAAGAGGACCTCGAGCTCAGGATTGACCCACATCTGGCACACCAAACCTTTTGCATACTTTTTTTTATCACACATGATATTTCTGCTCATGTGATGGAAGCAGGGGGTGAATTTAGGCCATTGGTCTGTTATGCAATTTGAGCTTTGTACATGAAGGGGCACGTCTGTTCAGGCTCACATTTTCCTGACTTTACATCTGGCTGTTTGTTTTGGAGGAATCCTTAACCATTTATTTTAAGTGGATATTACAAAATAGGTGAATTCAGGTTCCTGTGTTCTTGCATAATACGATTTGTTTTCGACTAACAGTGTATCTTTGAGCAATTTTTGACCAAAAAAACAACAACAGCAAAACTTTATGGAGCTGCAAAATATATTTGAGCCTTATAATAGAGTGACCTAAATTAGCCTATCAGCATTACTAGTAGGTAAACTTTTAACACGTGATTACTGTGCAGTGAGCTATTTATGACTGTTTGATACTTTAACTTTGTATTTTCATCACATGTTTTTGTTGCATTTATTGAATTATAGAACTAACTAAATACATTTTTTAACAGATTAAACGTCACTGCAGGAGAATAAGATTCTGGTGGGAATGGGACACATGGTATATATAAAAATCCCAACAGCTGACATATTTTTTTTTTAAAAAAAAGCTTTTATTTTTAACTATTTTGGTGTGTATCACTAAGATTATAAACTGCAGAACAGGACAATCAGCCTGTTTTACTTTAATTTGCTCACATGAAATATTTATTAAACAAATTACTTCTTCTTTTTTTTTTTTTTTTATAAAAAAAAAATTATTTTTTTTAAAAA